>CAMZMU010000072.1:3399155-3578103 GCA_947311845.1 Poa pratensis
CAATACAAACATCCAAACGAGGCATAACATCTCTGGATGCCAATTAATCATCATCATGACGATCTGAAAATACAGCAGAAATTCACGGCATATATCTCTGGGCAGCGGACGGGCCGCATTTCTGTCACGGGAACTCGAGTTCTCCCACTACGAGGACCAGAGGACGGACGCCTTTGCAAACTCCCCGGCCATGACCAGCGTCACCTTATCCCCAGCAGAGCCACCCCACCATTCGGAACACGTCCACCTCCTTTGTTACATATCCACCAGTCCACCACGGCGGTTCTCTCCTCGGAGAAGCACCTTCTAGTAATGCTCTACAAGGGACCAGACGACAGTGACCTCAATCTCACAGGAACCAACATTAAGCACACCGGAGAGTCTACCGCATCGCTGAGGTTTAAAAAGCAGCATCATCGTATTCGTTCCCCGGCAACACCATTATTGGCCTCAACAGAAACTTCTAGATGCTCTTCCTCGGGATCGGAATAAGTCAGCACAAACAACTTGTCGTTGAAGCTTGATCATGCCATCGTCCGCAACCGGCAGCTTATCATCGCTGGTCACGAGCAACACAAAGTCCATGCCATCTATGCTGGCAGTTTTAGCGGCAAAACAACCTCGGAATCCATCTGGCCATGACCCATGGATGACTTTCATATATATTGTGGCCTCTAATGGCCAATGAATGTGGCCTAACGTCAACTCACACTGTGCTGATCTTGCCTTTTAAGGCACATTTTAACAGACGCGGGGGATCCTTAAATGGGACAACTAGGAAGATTAAATCTTGATCCTCAGATTGCCCGGCGCCCTTCAGTTTCAGGTCAGCCTCAAAGTACACTAGATCAACCAGCACAATAGGACGTCTAGGACCTATCAGTGTCAGGTATGGAGCCTGCATGCAAAAGTAATTGAGTAATTACTAGTGTTTCTATAATCTGTATCACGAGTCAGGACTAATTTGGAATGTAGCCAGTCTATTCTGTCATGATACAGAAAAGAGTGTCAATCAATATGGAAAAGGCGGAATGGTTCAACAATGAGGAATGAAATTAAAGATAAGCAAGCATAAGCCAAATAGAGTAAATGTTGCACGTTTATAATTGAAACCATAATGACCATGTATTGTGTGTGAAATGCAGAGCATAAGTTATGTGAGAGGTCTAGATTAGCCTTACAGTTTACCATGATCTTTATAACGTCTACACATAAACCGACTCAGTGTATCTGTAACCATACACCCGACCGGTATACAAGGGCGCAGAAGGCCTAGTGAGCCATACGGATTTACCCTAGAAGCTATAACATAGCAACATCCAACATAGTGTAATCGAGACTCCTAGATCGATACTTGAGCACATAGATAATAGATAAGAAGTCGCAAGCGGCGGTAAAGTCTTCACCGAATGTTGTTTCTCGTGGGCTGAACGTGTATAAAATTCCTGTCTCGAGTGCTACCATCAAATTTTGCTAAACGCTCCAACCCCCCTAAATATTACCAGGAAATAACCTCGACAATTGGCACCACCCGTGGAGCAGTTGAGTTTAGATAACATCAACAATCTTCGACAGCTTATGTCAAGATCGGCTCTAGGTGGTGTTCCTCTTAGAAACCTGGAATTTATCATTGATCATCGTCGCTCAGGTCCAGCAGAGGTGTCTGCGCCGACTCCCATTACCCAAGGTCGTAGCCTCGGGCTAGAGGCCAAAGGTAGTGGGTGCAGTGGCGGAGCTTGGGCTGATTCTTTGGGGGGGGGGGGGGGGGGCTATTGGGCTTAGAAGGACAAAATAACAAGGACTGGGCCAACTTTGGGGGGGGGGGGGGGCAAATGGGCCACTTCCGTACAGTTTCTTCAGGAAATGCTCATGGGCTGGGGGGGCGGCAGCCCCCCTGAACTCAACGTAGCTCCGCCCGTGAGTGGGTGTCTGCATAGCCACATCTGGATGGGACTGAATCGGGTAGCGAAGGAAGAGCTTGCCGTCATGATCAGCGAAGAATTTCAGAGATACAAAGTTCAAGACCTGGCCTAGATTGGTCACGGAATTCACCGAAGTTGATATTGACGCAAGCCATCAACAGATCTAAACATACCTGCCTCACTGTGAATGTCAACTGTCGGTGTTATTTAGTCGCAATATTTAGAGGGCGGTGGAGGGTCTAGCAGAACTCTATGATAGGACTCGGATACAAGATTTATGTAAGTTCTGACCAAGGTTTTTGGTACCTAGAAAAAAAATCCCGAGGGTGGTCGGGATTTCTGGTTACCGCGGTTACCGGAAAATCCCGACCGGTTACCGGACGAATTTGAAATTTGAAATTTGAAAATTTAATTTTTTGGTTCCCAGTTTAACCATTTATCGAAAGTTTTTGTTAAAATTTCAAATTTCGGGATTTTTCGTCCGGTATGACAATTTCCCGAGGGTGCTCGGGATGTCCGGTTACCGACCGGTAACCGGATTTCCCGACCGGTAACCAAAACCATGGTTCTGACGCACGGAAACACTGTCTGATCGATGTTATTATTTGTGGGTTCTTCTTTATTATCTCTTCATGCTTTAGATACGATCTCGAGAGCGGCTCATACGTTGTTCATACTTCATAGGATACAAGCTAGTATTGCTACTATTCATTCCTATCTCCATTTCCCCCCAGAAAATGAACCGTGCAGTTTTCTTTTATACCTTATAAGAGCTATGTTGTTTGTATCAAGCTAAATCAGGTTTATCACAGTTTTGTTCATAAAACCTACTCTATGCAGCTTTTTGTTTCAAATCTCTAATATATATATAGCATATACTATTCCTATCTAAGGCTCAGCTAAAGACAAGAAGAAGCCAAAGACCCAAACCTCCTCGGTGATGGTCTGGCAGTCATCCCTCCCACGCTCGAAGATTATATTGCGCTTGAAATCCACATTGTCGCGCGCCGCGACTACACCATAGACCTGAAGTGGCAGCTTCAAACGCGAGGTGTCTCCGGTCGAGATCCTGACCGCGAAGACCTGCAGAGTGCTCAGGAAGCTGACGCGGCCTTTGGGGGGCACCTGACGGTCCGTGAATCGCCCGCTGGGGATAGCCGCTGCAAGCATCGATCAACACCCAGTACTCGTGTGAGATTTCAGATGTTTTAGCACCAACTATTTACATTGGTATTAGGGTGGTGCATGCTTACTTCTGTGCTCCATGGAACCGATCAGATGGCCATATGTTTCCATATACCATTGGTAGAAGGTGTCGCGGCCGTCGCCAAGACCGTCGTGCTCGACGGTCCTCGTGTCCTCGTATGGCGCCGCCCCGCCGCCCCGCGGTTCCGTCGCCGTGCTGCTGTCCCTCTTCCTCACACTCGGCAGCTCCTCCATCTCCTTCTTCTTCTTTCTCTTCTCGGTTACCAGCTTCCTCGCGGCGACAAGCTTACTGCTTGACCTGCGCTGTTGCCGTGTTAACCCCGCCGTACCCTTCATCGCCGCCGGCAGCCGTAGCCTTTCCTTGTCACTCGCCGCGGTGTTCGTAGCCGCTAGCCCCTGTTTTTTAATCGAGGAAACCCTAGTCCCACACCTCTCCACGGAGTGCAAGGGCGGAAAGTTGGACGGTACAAATCGATAACCAGCGCAAGGCAGGCAGGCAAGGTCGGTCGGGTTATGCTATATGCTCTGGAGTCAGGCCATCCGCGTCTCGGGCAAGGAAAGGATATTCAGGTTTCAGGCCGTGCCCCCCCCCCAAGTCGACTTTTATTTTTCTATGAGAAAATAAGATGATGAAATATGTGGGCATTTGAAACCCAAGCCCAGCCCAACTAAAATTTGTTACAACCCGTTAAAAAAAACGAAAATTGGCTCATCCACTGCCGCCGCATCCCCACAACGAGCGCCGCTTCCGACATCAAATGTCCGCCTCCCCGACTTGCCTTCATGTCCCAACGACAAAGATGTTGATCACCCGCTTCTACCGTACCACCGAGCGCGCAAGGTCTGGGATTTTCTTTTTCCAAGTGGAAGACACCGGCAAGCTTCTTGAGTCAAATGCTCGTTGATCTTTCAGTACCGACGAGGTTACGCGGAAATCAACAGCGTGGAGCATGTTCTCGCCATTTTCCACACTCCGACCACCCTACAAATAGAACTTCTGTAAAATTTTGGGTTTGGTCTCAATTTTGGTGACCAATGGGCCTGATTCCAAAAACACAAGATCAGTTTTGTGTATTTAAACCAGTCAGACTCCTCGTTTATGTTATCGCAAAAAAAAAAGACGCCTCGTATATGTTCATTCAGTTAAGTTACTGTCCCAGCTATGCTCCTATGATTCTGTCCTGACAGAAAATGGAAGATGTTTACAACGTGAAAAAACATTACACTTGTGTCAGAGCGTTACATTTTATCTGTGCAAGGCAAAATTAAAGAGTAAATTTTAAGAGCTAATGGCTTCTATACCACTGACAAACTCGTCAATGGCTCATTTGCCATCCAACAAAGAACTAGTGCTCTGCTTATACACCAAACACAACCAATTTCTAGTGCTTATATACCACTAGTTGTTAGTGTAGTGCTATCTCAGTCCGGTTTGAGCCATAAATGACTACCTTGCCCTCAATGGCAAATAGGCAACAATTGTAAAACATGTCCAGAAAAAAAAATGACAGCATTTCCCCTCTATTTTCAGCATTCCAGCAACAATATGAAAATATCTAACAATTCCAGCAAAAATATACTTCCGGCAACAGAGTAATACTCAATCAAAAATTCACATCATCTAGAAGAGATTGAGTAAAACAACATATTCAATCTTACACAATCTCCATTGCCAACCTAAACACTGGAATATTGGGGTACATACATGAATGATCACACGATTACAAAAGTTGGCAGAGCCCCATGCCCCCATTGAGCTACACGAATTAAGCAACATGGGACTTTCAGGATACAAGGGTGAACAGCGAGCTCTGAACTGGTCGACTTCCCTCCACGGCTCCACCAGCAGCTCCTCTTGCTTCCACAAGATCGTCGACCAGACGGTGAAGATCAACCTGTTCCTCGCCGCCTTCCCTGGTCCTCCAGGGCGCATCAGCGCATGAGTGTCGTCAATGTCCCTCCGACAGCTTCCGCCCGGACTATCTCCTGTTCTTTGTGCCGCGTGCTTCGTAGGCCCCCGCCATCCTGCCGCAGCCGCTCCCCGATCCTGAGGACTTCCGTGACCAGCCTCACGTTGATGAACCCTGCTGCCCACACCGCATCGGCCATGTCAACAACGGCACGCCCGCTGCCACTGTCTCTCACTACGAGGACCAGCTTCTCAGAACAGACGGCTTACGTTACGGAGAAGCACCTTCTAGTACCACTCTACAAGGGACCAGGCGACAGTGACCTCAATCTCACAGGAACCAACATTAAGCACACCAGAAAGTCTACCACATCGCTGAGGTTTAAAAACCAGAGCATCATCATACCGTTCTCCAGCAACACCATTATTGGCCTCGACAGAAACTTCCAGATGCTCTCCCTCGATCATCAGCACAAATAACTTGGCCTTGAAGCTTGATCATGCCATCGTTAGCAACATGCAGCTTACCATCACCGGTCTGGAGCAACGCAAACTCTAAGCCACCTATACTGGCAGTTTTAGCAGCGAAAGAGGCTCGAAAACCTTCTGGCCATGACCCATGGATGACTTTCATACTGATTGTGGCCTCTAATGACATATGAATGTGGCCTAACGTCAACTCCAGTGTACTGATCTTGCCGGTGTAGGCACATTTTATCAGACGCGGCGGATCCGTGAATGGGTCAGTAAAGAAGATTAGATCTTGATCCTCAAATTGCCCAGTACCCTTCACTTTCAGGTCAGCCTCGAAGTACGCTGGATCCACCAGCACAACAGCACGTGTAGGACCTGTTAAGGTTAGGTATGGAGCCTGCATGCAAAACTAATTCAGTAATTATTTGTGTCATCCCATTTTTTTTAATGTAGCTGCTCTATTCTGTTCTGATACAGAAAATGGCGAAATTTGATTTAACACTGCGGAATAAAATTAACAAATAAGAACACAAGCCTAGGTAGAGGTAAATGTTGAGAGTTTATAATTGAAACCAAAATGACCGTGTATTGTGTGTGGAATGCATAGCACAAATGATGTGAGAGGCATAATACAAATGACGGGAGAAAATATGACGGTTGCAAAAAAATGATTTTTTTGTTAAGGGGTTGTCATATATTTAAAATCCATATTAATGTGGCTTTGATTCGTTACTAGGCTGGTTTTCTATGACCATTCTACAAAAAGGCTAGTAACATTTTTCTAGTTCCACGTATATATGTACTGAACTACACTAACCGTAGAAGTGGAAACTATAGTTGGACACCGATGAGGTCATGGGTCACATGTATTCCCACGAACACCAGGTGTACGACGGCCCAACCCGATGACTCGACATCCAACTGAAGCAGAAGGCGCATCATCCAGTACAAAAAAAACAAGTCGACATGACCAACCCGGATATAACTATAACTGAATTTTATTCGAATCTGGATTAGTCTTAAGGTTAACCTCATTATCTTAATAGATATAAACCAACTCAGTCCATATGTAGCCCTACACCAACCAATATATAAGGCGGGGTAGGGCCTACCGAGCCATACGGATTACCTAGAAGCTATAACCTCACAACATCCACCATAGTGTGATCAAGACTTCCTCTAGATCGATATTTGGGCATATGTAATAGATAAGAAGTCACAAACAAAGGAAAAGTCTCCATACGATGTTCACTGGGCCCAAACCTGAATAAATCTTGTCTGCGAGTGCTACCATTAAGTTTTGCTAAACGCTTCAGCCCCTCTAAATATTGTCGGGAAATAACCACGACAGTTGGCGTCCACCGTAGGGCGGTTGAGTTTAGATCACCCTCAACGGTCTTGAGTGACTTATAACAAGATCAACTTTGGCGACTTCGCATCCAGCCCAGGACCGATCTTCCACTTCAAAAACCTAGAATTTATCGTCGGTCATCACGGTTCATTTCCCGCCAGAGATGGCTGCACTGATGCCAACTAACCAAGGTCGCAGCCTCAGACTGGAGGCCAAGGGTAGTGGGTGTCGGCTTAGCCACCTCCGGATGAAAGCGGTCGTTGTGATGATCGACAAAGAATTCCATTGATGGAAATGGAACACCCTCCCTAGTGGTCGTGAAAGTAGCCGAAGTTGATCTTGACGTAAGCCATCGAAGAATGTTGATGTCTCTAAACGTTCTTGCCTCACGGTGGATGCAAACTGTCGGTGTTATTTACTAGCAATATTTAGAGGGTGGTGAAGGGTCTAGCAGAACTCAGCGATAGGACTTGAAGGCAAGATTTATGCAGGTTCTCAACCGCGGAAACACCATCCGATACTCATGTTTGTGGCTTCTTCACTATTATCTCTTCATTCTTAGACACGATCTCGAGAGTGAGTCGTATGGTGTTCTTAGTATAAGAGCCAGTATTTGTTACTATTCATTCAGGTCTTCTTTTGCCCGAGGCTTAATTTTCCGTGCAATTTTCTTGTATACCGTATAAGAGTTATGATGTTCCTCACAGTTTTGTTCAGAAAAACTACTATATGCCTAAAATTTATACCATACATCTTGGCAGGTGTTTCTCTCAGCCTTGCTTTTAGAAAGCTCTTCTATATATGCATGAAATTTGTACCATGTAGCTTGCAAGAATATGTATGTGTTGATGTCTGGATTACTAGCTACTATGGTTGAGGTAACTCGACTGGAATGACCTCTCCTTTTTTGTTTTCCGCAAGGTGTATGTTACTTAGTGAAAAAAAAAGCCAGGGAAGAAAGAAGGAAAGCAAAAAAATTCAAAATTTGAAAACTCATCAAAAAAATCTGAAAAAAATCATGCACGTACATGACCATGGTACGCACCACCGTATTTTTTTCGCGGCGAAATGACATCGTACGCGCCCTGTACAAAAATGACAAATTTCCTGTCAGAAAATGAGATTCAAATTTTGAATTTCTGACAGGAAATTTGTCATTTTTGTACAGGGCGCGTACGATGTCATTTCGGCGCGAAAAAAAATACGGTGGTGCGTACCATGGTCATGTACGTGCATGATTTTTTTCAGATTTTTTTGATGAGTTTTCAAATTTTGAAATTGTTTTGCTCATAACGGGAACATATGAGCCCGAGCTCCAAAGTGAATATCCGGGGAAGAATTATTTTCTTACTCTGCCTTTTGTTTTATATCTCTAATCAACCACTACTACTAGTCAGAAGTCAGTTATGCAATTAAGGCCAAGAAAAGTGCAGACAAAGGCCGCAGCTGATGAGCAAGATCAGACCCAAACCTCCTCGGTGATGGTCTGGCAGTCATCCCTCCCACGCTCGAAGATGATATTGCGCTTGAAATCCACCACGTCGCGCGCGGCGACGACACCGTACACGTCCAGTGGCAGCTTCAAGCACGAGGTGTCTCCGGGCGAGATCCTGACCGTGAAGACCTGCAAGGTGCTCGGGGCGCTGACGGGGCCTCTGGGAGGGACATGAAGGTCTGTGAAACGAGCGCTGGGGACAGCCGCTGCATTATTCGTATGAGATTTCAGTTAGCACTTAGCACTAGCTTATTTTGGTAGTACGAATCTATGAATCGAGGAGTGTTTACTTTTGTGCTCCATGGAACCGATCAGATCGCCCCATGCTCGCATATACCATTGGTAGAAGGTGTCCCGGTCTTCGCCGAGAAGGTCCCTCTCGACAGGAGTCGTGTAGGCGTACGGTGTCGCCGCCCTGCCGCCAGGGGTTTCCTTCGCCGCCGTGCTGCTGCTGTCCCTCTTCCTCACGCTCGGCAGCTCCTCCGTCTTCTTTTTCCTTGGGGTTGTCAGCTTGCTCTTCGACCTGCGTTGTTGCCGTGTCAACCCCGCCGTGGCCTTCATCGCCGCCGCCGGCCGTAGCCTTCCTTGTCACGCGGTCTTCGTAGCGCCCTGGTTTTTATGCAAGGAAACCCTGGCCTCGCCTCTGTCCTCGACGTGCGTGGGCAGTTCAAAGTTAGATTGTACAAATAGCCAGGGCAGGCAGGCAAGATCAGCCGGGTCGGGTTGGGCTTATATATGCTCTTGAGTCAAGGCAAGCAGCGTTTCGTGCAAGGAAAGGATATTCAGGCCGTGGCGCCCAGCGACTTCTATTTTTCTACGAGAAACTAAAGAGTTATAATACGCGCGCGTTTGTTATATTCAAACCCAAGCTCAACCCAACTCAAATTCGTCACAACTCATAAATATGCTCTGGTGGCGTGAGGTCGTGGGTATCTCGAATCTGCACTCGGCGTTGTTTCAAGATCCCTAAAGTTTCGAGTTTGGTTTTGGTCTCCCTAGCGGCATTGATGAGGTGGTGGCGATGATCGCACAGTGGAATAGTGTCTTGCGGGCCTCTTCCTACCTCGTCAATGTTTCCTATGTCGGCGAAGAGCCAGTGAGATAGGTTTTGCCATATTAGATTCTTTTGGATTTTGCCGGTTGGTGGTGTATCGTTTAAGGGAAACTGATTTCGCTGGTTTGCGGTGGGACATTTTCGATCTCTATCTTTGTTCGTTTGGGTCTGCGATAAGATTCAGTTTCTACAACCCCTGAATTAACTGTTGATGCAGGATAGCAAGTATGTGTTGCTTGGGGTGTATTCCCATCCAATGTTCGTTCAGCGGTTATTCGATCTTGTTGTTCGTGACTAGTGGCTATTATGGTCTTCAAAAGTATTAGTTGGGGAGTTGCTTAGGGTGTGTTTGCTTCAGCTGTGGATTTCAAAAAAGCTGTTGTGAGCTGTGAAAACATTTCTTGTACCAAGAACTCTATCCTTCTACTCTCTCTGTTCCAAATTAATTAACTTCCATATATCCACATTTCGATGTATATGTACATGTAACATGTCTAGGTACATCAAAATATGGATATATGGAAGTCAACTAATTTGAAACGGAGGGAATATAAAGCTATGGTACGCGATTGCGTACTCTCTAAAAAAATCCGATGTGAGATGAGAACTGTGGCAAAGCTGAAAGTCGTTTGGCTGGAACAACTGTGAAACTGTGAATTTTATACGAATCATCTGTAATACCCCTAAGACCGTGGGAGAGCGGTCGGCCGGAATTTCTAGCGCCTCGCCGGTCCACCAGGCCGGACCACCTCCGGCCACCTTGATATCGCCGGATTGTTGCCGGAGTTGATCGGACCTCGTCCAAACCTTGCCGGAGATAGGGGAAGACACACTGACATTGTCGGAGTCGCGCCGGACCGTCTCCGGCCACCTTGAGATCACCGGACCCTCGCCGGAGTTTGTCGGAATTCGTCGAAACATCGCCGAATAGGGGAAACATGACGGGCCTTGCCGGAGTCGCGTTGGAACACCTCTGGCCATTTTGACATTGCCGGACCCCCACCGGAATTGGTCGGACCTCGCTGGATATGGTCAAAACCTCGCCGGAAATCATCAGAACCATCTCGAAACTTTTCAGGGCCTCGCCAGAGCTGTATGGACTTTGCCAGGATGACAATTTTGGTACTTATTGTTTACTTCTGTAATCTGGAACACTTGTAAATAATAAGAATAGAAGTGACGTCTCCATTTGTTACAAAAGATTTACGTGCGTACATACATACTACAAGCAGCAGCTTGACTGGATTCTACATTTGTTACAATAGAAGCAGTGGCGGACCCAGGATTTGGGAAAGACCGGGCTAATTTCTAATGGCCAAAAAACTATGGGAAAAACTTATCTACCCCTCCCAACAGCTTAATATATTAGGCAAAGCACACAATATAAATCAACGGAGCTTTAGATTGAAGCGTAAGTTCAATATTTAACCAAATGACAATAAGAAAAGCACAAAATAGTCTGATAGCATAATAGCATAAATGAGACACATGTTTATAGTACCTAAATAGCAAAACTTTGCTTTGATCCTAGCCTATCATTTCCTCATCAATCATAGGAGAAGGCAAGGCTTTGCTCTATTCGTCCCCATGAGATTGGTTCGAATTTGTGAGGATGATGCAAAATAAGATGACACCGGTCTCATTGGGCAAGGCTTTGCTCTCTTCGTCCCCTTCATCTTCTCTTCCGTGTATCTAGACTGAATAAAAGTAGTAAATGCACAATCAGCTACAGCAGCTCAACGAATTGAAATTGCGGAATTCACACTTCAGTTCAACAAAATTCAGACTTTGCATTAGATTTAGAAACCTAAAAATTATCTCACAGAACCGGCAAGAAGATAGTTAATTCAAGGCAGTCCCCAGTCCGCTGATTGAAGGCAATGACCGATGAGCCGACCGGCGACCACCGAGGCGCCGACGAGCAGACAAAGATCAGAGGCGCGGACAGGCGACGCGTGGGCAAACGAACAGGCGAAGCACCAGCGGCAAAAGTAGTACGGCTTCTCGGCGCGGCGGACGGCGCGATGTCCTGGCGAGGTCTACGCGCCAGCGGCGAGGGCGCGATGAACTAGACAGAGCCGCTGGACGTGATTTCTTCGATGGCAGGACGCGGCGATCAAACGAACAGGTTTTCCCCTTTTTTTGTGGATGGTATACGAACAGGCAAGATGTCGATCAGCCCTGGTCGTTCTAGGGGAATAACACGGGCTGGGCTATTGACATACACAGTTTTTCGTGAATTATATACTAGATCCTAAGGTACTACATGGGTCACGACCCGGGCTGTAGCCCGGGCTGCCCGGGGCCCAGTTCCGCCCCTGATCATAGAAGTGACGTCGAACCGGTAGACTTGTTCGATGGCAGTGGGTAATTTTAGCCAAAAAATTGGATGTCACCGCGATGGAAGCTGCTCGCTAGGGGCTGCGGGAATCGTACGGGAAAAAGCAGCTGCGTTTGGAGATTTTGGTGCGGTCAAAAACGCGTTTTGTTGAGATTCTGTGTTTGCCACCGTGAAGCTGGTTGAAAAGCTAAACCAAACGGAGCATAAGAGTTCGAGTAGGATTAAGAGTTAATCCGGTGAATCAAGGACACAAGACCAGTAGAGAATAAAGCTCTTAAAGAATGGCTAGCTCTTGCCCATAGCTCTGATACATCGTGAGGCAAAATGAATGGTCATATGGACATTGGACTCGAAAGTCATGGATGGACAGGAGTCGGAGGAGTAACTCTCGTCGTGTCCAACTGAAAGTAAATCTGCAGGGTCACACACTTAAAAAGATTGGAGCCAACTAAAAAGAGTTCTGGCTAAAATCAGTTAGACCGGGTGATACTGGAATCATTTTGGCCGAGCAAGCCCAGGAACAGCCCACCACCCGGCACCCGCCTATATATAGGAGGTGGTGGAGGCGGTGGAGGACAAGAGTTAGTGATTGGAACATGGTCCACATTAGTGGACGCCACAGGAAGAGGAAGGGTTCCTCATTCTCCACCACCGCCGCCATCCCAGTTCTTGGTGAGTTTGGTAGTGCAACATGCCGCCCGGAGCTCTACTTGTACGTGTGTTACTCCGACAGAGTCACCGGAGTTCGGTACTGAGGCACCGACCAAGCTCAAGCCAACGGAGATGTCCGAAACGAGCGGTACAAGGAGCGCACTCCACCAATGTGCGCCATCAAATTCCATACATGCGCGTCTAGTGGTAAACCCTCATGGCCTTCTCCCATATTTGGTTCTTGGCGTGTGCCCACGCTAGAAAAAAATTGTGTGCAAGTGTTGCACCTGGCGTGGTCCAAAATAAAGGGTCTGGAGGCTCTTGAAAAAAACAAGGACTGCAAGTTCCGGAGAGGAGTATATCATATCTAGACTATGTAGCATCTACATTTTTGTAATCTCGAAGATAATAAAGATTAGAAGGCAAGACTTATGGTTGTTGGGTCTGATGCTAGGTAAACTCGTGTCTAGAGTCTTATCCCGCGAAAGTACGTGGTCCTTGTGTTGCTTACCCCTTTTTTGGGGTACATATGCCCTCATATATTGGGTAATTGTCAGTCGTGCTCAAAGCTCTCATATATATATGGGGTCACAGAGTTCTGCACAAGGTTTTAAATAACACCTCGTATGATGAATTAGAGTCGGTCCATGCTGCAACTGAGTACTTTTAGCGCTAAGAGCATGACTAATAATATAGCCAACTATCTACTGATTATACAGAGATGTCATGTCATTTAAAGTTATCACTTATAGTCACTCATATAACTCAGATAGTACAATTGGCTATAACGTTGATTATTAAACTACTTTTTTTTTAGAAATGGGAGCCTCGCCCCAGCCTCTGCATCAAAGCGATGCATACGGCCGCAAAGTTTTATTAAGGAGCGTCAAAGTCAGGACTTATTACAACTTAACAAATTCACCGATCACACAGTGTAGCAATGTAAATGAGCCAAAAGAAAAGCAACAAACTATCCATCAATTCTTCTAGTGTGACGCCACCCATTCCGGGAGAAGATAGCCCGAACGACCGCTATCATTCGAGTACATCCGGAATCCATAAGAACCCGCTGGGCTTCTGGCAGGAGAAGTGACCACGATTGGATCCAATGAATAGTCTTGAGCACACCCTGCATAAAATGAGTAATCTGAACTTTGTTAAAGACAATATCATTCCGGCAATTCCAAATTGCCCAAAGAAAGGCTGACACACCGATGCGAATCCTAGCCTTAGTGTCTTTATCAATTCCATTCAGCCATGTTCCAAACAAATTAGAGATGCTAGTTAGAGGTGTGATATTAAACGTAAAATGCACAAGTCTCCAAATGTTTTTAGCAAACTGACAAGATATAAACAAGTGTTCTACAGTCTCTTCTGCATCGCAAAAAACACATTTTTTACATCTGTCCATCTCCTTTTAGCCAAGTTATCTTTTGTTAGCAAGACCTTTTTATAGAGAAACCATAAGAAAAAATTTATCTTCAATGGTACCCTCATTTTCCACAAATATTTACGTAAAAATATCGTGTGCCCATTCATATAATCAGCATACATTGATTTAACGGAGAAGGACCCGCTTGTTGTCAATCTCCACTTAAACTTATCTTCCTCATCCGAAATTGTGACCTGTATTAACCTAGCAACAAGGTGCATCCAGGCTTCCCTTTTGTCACCTGTGATTGCCCGGCGAAACTGAAGATTTATTGGTACAGTATTCATAACATGAGCAACTAAAACGCCTTTATGTCGCACAATGTTATATAGACTCGGATATTGGGAAGCCAAGGGTGTATCGCCTAACCACGTGTCCTCCCAAAATCTTGTTTGTAGGCCATTACCTATTATTATTAAACTACTAACTCTTAAGTTGCTCTCTATCTATTTTTTTCACATTTTTACATTTTGCTAGCTGCATGTGTAGAGGTTGGTCTCTTCCATACGCCATAGGAGCCCACAAGGCTCATTTTTTTCACGTTTATCTGCCTCACATAGACAAAATTGTCACGTAAGTCTCTTATTATACTTGCTCTAATTGAGATTAGTATGGCTTGAAAGTGAAGGGAACACGGTTACACGGAGCTGTGGGTCGTCATCCATGAATTTTATCTGGCCGAACCGTTCATGATGTCAGCAATGTTCTCAATTGACGCTGATGTTTAAAGTTTGGGTTTGGTTCTCTGTTTTAGGTGATCAATGGGCCTGATTCCAGGTTCAAGATGTATTTTGTGTGGTAAAAACAGTCCGACTCCCCGCTGCTGCTTTTCACTTCATTCGGTTTACCCCTAAAAAAAACTTCATTCAGTTAAGTTACTGTCCCAAACTATGCTCTTATGATACTATCCGGACAGAAAATGGACGATGTTTACAACGTGGAAAAACACTACAGTTGAAAAAATGAAGAGTAAATTTTAACATGTTTAAGTTTATGTACTTACCAGACAGGGGCGAATACATGAATGAGCACCGGATAGTAGAAGGCGAAATGCCGAAAGGAATACACACGTCCGCAGAGCCCCCATGACCGCATCATTGCATCAAGCTGCGTGAGTTAAGCAACAAAGGGACTTTCAACGGCTGCAAGGGCAAGCAGCTATTCCCTCCGTTCGAAAAAGGATGTCACAAAAATGGTCATTTTTTTGACATCTTTTTTCGAACGGAGGGAGTAGATCTCAATTGGTCGACTTCGTCCCTCCACGGCTCCTTGAGCAGCTCCTCTCGCTTGTCGCTTCCGCGAGATCCTCGACCAGACGGCGAAGATCGCGGTGCGAGGAGCCACCTTCCGCCATGGCCGCGTGAGCCTTCGCGGCGAGTTCCATCACCCTGTTCCTCGCCGCCTCCCCTGGTCCTCCAGGGCGCATGAACGCCGTCAATGCCCGTGCGACAGCTTCGGCGGGGACTACCTCCTGTTCTTCGTGCCGCGTGCTTCGTAGGCCCGCGCCATCCGGCCACAGCCGCTGCCCGATCCCGAGGATTTCCGTGACCAGCCTCTCGTTGATGAACTGCTCACACCACATCGGCCATGTCAGCACCGGCACGCCGGCGGCCACCGCCTCCAGCACCGAGTTCCACCCGCAGTGCGTCACGAATGTGCCCACCGCCGGGTGGCCTAGTATAGCCGTCTGTGGAGCCCATGCCGTGACGACCATCCCCCTGTCTCTGACACGCTCCTCCCACCCCTCCGGTGGAGTCCACGTCTCCGACCTCACCACCCACAGGAACGACTCTCCCGACGCCTCCAGCCCGAGAGCGAGCTCCTGCAACTGCGCATCCGAGACAGGGGCAAAACTGCCGAAGCACAGGTACACCACCGAACGATCTGGCCTCGAAGCGAGCCAATCGATGCAGTACTGCGAGTCGCCGCCGGTGTCCGCCGGTGATGACGATGGGCGCAGCGAGACCGGCCCGATGAAGTAGGCCCGCTTCACGTAGCCTTCGCTCATGTGCAGGTCGCAGTACTGCTGCTCCAGGTCTGAAAATGTGTTGACGGCGAGGCCGAAGCAGTCAGCTTGCGCTGAGTAGAACTTGTTGCTCGCTGGGTAGACAACATCCCGTTTCACCCTCAAGAGCTCCGGCAGCTCGGTCCTTGGTATCCGTATAGGAGGGCCCGGAAACCGAGGAACTACGGCAACATCGGGGTCGCTGGTGGCGACGTCCTCGAGGACGGCGAGGTGGCGCATGGCCATCAACGGGAAGGCGCCCATGGCCTTGAACGTGACGCACGGCACGCCGAGCTCGTCGGCGATGCCGATGTTCCAGACGAAGTGCACGTCGCTGACGAGCGCGTCCGGGGACTGCGCCCGGATGAGCGCCTCCTGCACGGGGCGCATCAGGGTCTCACTCAAAGCGGCATCGTCGATGCGCCAAGAGTCGGCCGGCGCCGCCTTGCCCAGGTTCTCGACGCCCCTCGGGAGGCCCTCCACTGCCGGGAACGGGTACGTGGCTATCTTGACAGGCATGGCCTCCTCTGCATCATGCCCGCCGTAGTGTTGCTCGAGTAAAGACTGGACGATCGGGACGTTCGCCGGCGTGACCGCCACGGTTGCCTCCACGGCGGCGCTCGGGCTGGCCGCGGCTAGGCGAATGGCGAGGTGCGTGAAGGGCTTGATGTGGCTGGTCGCGAAGAAGGGGATGAGCAGGATACGTAGCTTCTTGCTGCTGGTGGTAGAGGCCATTTGCTTGGGCTCTGGCTGGCTTGTGGCTAGTCGATCAGGATTCAGGACGGCTCGTTTAGGTAAGTGAAGATGTGGGCTTGCTTTTTCTTTTCTACATACAAATTTATCACGAAAGCTGGTTACCACCAATTGAAGTAAAATATAGTACTCCTACACATCTATGATCCAATCTACGCATTGTTAATTAGCAGCACTCTGTCATCACACAACCCCATAACATTACCTTTTGTTCCGCAGCTAGTAAGAAAACACAGGAACTGATAGACATAGAACGCCAGGCATACTAAAAACTCGGGCACATGGGCACACCTCGAGTCTCCCTAATTACAATTGGCTAAAGGCTGGAGACCTACGTGTCGGCACATGGTTGATATAAAATAGTTCCACCCAGACAGGAAGAACGAGGTAACTTCGGCTTTCCATTTGTTCATAATCCCACCTGATAGGATCTCACGCCCCAGGATTCAACGAATTTCTCATATAAATTCAGAATTCAAACGACACAGGAGAGCATTCCAGTTGCATATGTTCCAAATTACTCAATTTGAGTAACAATTTCTGCTGAGGCACTGCAGAGACATGACAATCATGAAACCACACCAAGACATGGTCTAAAATGTCCCCATCACCTATAATCAATTGAACATGGTCACTAAAAAGAATAGTGGTTCTAAAATTCTAAAAATTCAGATCTATGTACCAAATCTGACAAGACTCCCTGGAAAATCCCCAAAGGAAAAAAAGAAAAGACAAAAGCGAAATGCACAGTTATAAGCCACAGCTTGTCGACACAATGGACGGAAGATGCTTGCTCAAGGTTCGCAACAGATTTTCTCCAGGAAGAGAGGTCCCAGTACCAACACGGCAGGTTTAAGCAACGACGGCAGGTCCCTATTGAGCAAAAGAAAAAAAAAAGTGGAATTGGAGCATCAGAAACAACTAACAATGCTGTGACACAGTAAGCTGGCAGATAGATTTAAGAATGCGTACTGATTAGCTAAAGATGTCTTTGCCAAAGTGCATTTAAAAAAATATCAACCTTTCACAAGGCCATTTATGTTAGACAAGAGCAAACAAAGCTATTAAGTTATTGCCATTATAGCAGCATCATATTCCGCAAATATCTTATAACATAGATGTCCATTACTATGTTGCTTTGCTTCTTTGGTGTGTTTTATTTGTTCTCTTGGTTGAGAATTTATCTAAGTGATTGTTCTTTTCTAATCAGGGATCAGGACTGAGTCTACTATCTACATGCAAAAATATGATGTTTGCTTGTTAATGTTAACCCTCAATGGAAACATATTGCACATGATGCTCTAAGTCTAGCAGAACGATTGGTTAGCTCCCAAACCTATGCGCACTCAGGGGCGTACCCAGAGAGCTAACGGTCACATGACACCGCGTAATTTTTTATTTCTTTGGTATACTCCATGTAAGTATAGTCTGTGACACCCCAAATTAAAATAAATAATGTGTATGATTTAGTGCAGGACACCGGCTCAATTTCTTCCTGGGTCCGCCCCTGTGCACACTGGCAGTAGCAGGATTATATTTCAATCATATCTTACTGGGCATGCCAGTTAACCATAATGCAAATGAAATTCTGCTTCATCACAGTTTGGAGAACAGAATATGCAAAGTGCAGCTTCTTGAGTGTTCCTACATAATCTTCCAATAGCACAGCTTATCTTTCTCTTCATAAATTTAGCCAGTGAATTTACTATTGACTTACTTTGGCTGATATATTTGACACAGCTATTTGGAACTTTTCTCTTGTTCTTGAGCCAGCTACATGACCAGCCTTGGCGACTTTGCTGAAGGCCCCATTCAGCCAGCTTGTTCCAGCAGACACATACCTACAAGTAGGATCAGCGATACAAGACTTAATTAAATCACATCATAAAGGACGCCATCTGTTACTCCAAAGGTGTACTTGTGTTACAAAGGTCCAAGATTTCATCAAAGATACATTAAAAGCAAGTCTGGCCTAGCAAAACTTGCTCACCAGCTTATATAAAACACACATACAAATCAATGAATTGAACAATAGCAAAAGCATGTAAAAGACAAGATACCTGTTGGTTTTCACAGCAGAGCCTGTATCATTTAGCTTGCGCTCTGCAGCCAGCAAAGCGGCCATTGTCTTATCAGAAACATGTAACCTTTGGTCCACAGTTTTCACCTTTTCATTTACAACTGATATCCCAGTGTTTAACTTCTCTGAAAGGCCAACACGTCTATCAAAGGAATTGATCTTTGCTGTTGCATTAGCCCTTAATTGATGTTTCTCGTCGAATGATTTAGCTTTGTTCACAGCATCTTGCCGAATTGCTGAACCTCTTGCAATCACAGTTGTCATGACATCATGAGCCTTGCTCGCATAAACTCGGCCATTAGTGGGACTTGCATTGGCCTACATGACAAGATCATACTATTTAATCAGTAACAAGGATGATCCACTACAATAACATATAAGCAGGTAGCCCAAGGTTCGCATTTTTTTCTTTTCATACTCTGGCCCCTGGTTGATGGGGAGTTCATGATATAACAGAGAGGGGAAAGAAAAGGAACACAAATGTGCTGGAATTCAAAGGCACCTCAGTAGGTTGTTCCAAATCTGCAGTAGGAGCAGTACTTGTCACCTCATTGACCACAAGTTGCTGCATTAAAAAATGTGAATATGAAAAAAGAAGGATCAACAGTGAATTGTTATTTATGTAACATAAATCATTTGAATAGTTTACCTGTTCATTAACAGGGATGTAGATGTAATCGTCAGCAGAGGTTATGTTCACAACTCGATCCACAATTGTTGCTCCCTGAAAAAAGGAAAATAAAATTTATTGTTATAATTTTTCATGCTAGCATGCAAGAAGCTTTTCCAAAGTATATTTGTTTTACAATTATGCAGATCTAGAGAATGTAGCAAGGTGTAAAACACCAAGTGTGAAAAGATACGGAGCTAATTTACAACTACAAATTCACTGGACCATCACCCTGTCAACCTGGAAGGCCCAATTTCCAACTACAAACTCACTGGACCATCACCCTGTCAACCTGGAAGGCCCAATTTCCAACTACAAATTCACTGGACCATCACCCTGTCAACCTGGAAGGCCCAATTTCCAACTACAAACTCACTGGACCATCACCCTGTCAACCTGGAAGGCCCCTCGATTGGAGCAAGGACATGTGCACACTAAGAAATAACCGGCATGCTTGTTACTTAAAGGAAAAAAGATCACAAAGTCAAAGAATTACAACAAAAAATCCATACAGTACGAATCTCGCTTCTGTGACAATCAAAGCAACCATTAGAATACTCAAATATCTAATTTTCTCTGTTCTTTACTCATACATGGTCAATGGCCGTTTATATATTTTAATAAGTAGAGATGATATGGAGTGTCGTTCCATCATATTGCCAGTATATGAAGATGTGACAATGCATCGTATTACCAAATAATTTAAAAACAATCAAATCAAATGTGATTTTCAATTGAAAAAATCACTATGAACACATGTCATTTTCTATGTGATGTCATGTTTTCGTCTATTCTATTATGGAATAAGCTCACACTGAATGCATCCACAAAAAGAAGTCGACTAGAGTGTTTATCCAGTTTCGAATGAGTCAAGTTCTCCCAAGTTCTACATGCACCTCAACACGTCAGTTGTCTAAGTGCAATGTATCACAACGATAACAGCAAAACTGTCTTCCTAATTTCCTTTCCAGCAGAAAAGGCCTCAACAATATTGATATCAGCCGACACAAAATTAGGCTCCATCAAGCCTCTGCACATGCCATAACTAACAGCAGCAGACACCTAACAATACTATTCAGAGCGGCGGCACGCAAACATGTGATTCGTTATACGAACTGAAAACCGACCAGAACCAGATTGCAAAAAGGAAATGGTGGATCCCCGGCTCCGGTCTGTATATAGGTAGGGTTGGGGGGAGTGTTCGCCGGCGACGCTCAGGAGGAGGGGCGGCTGGTGTGGGGTTTGGTGCCGGCGTGGGCTTCTCCGGCGAGGCTGCTCCTTCGGGCGCGGCGTCCCCGCGCGCGGCTTGCGGGAGCTCGGGGCCTCTTCCTCTTTCGGCGACGGCGTCGATGGCGGCCGAGGTTTGGAGGTTTGGCTGGGACAGGGGGGCGCTCGCCCCGGTCGTTCACCGACAGAAGCTCCGCCGCGGCGCGGCGGACGGGCACGGCGGCGTCTCTCATAGGGCAAAGTTTTCCCTGACAGCGGCAAGACGGCGGCTGGTCATCCTCGTCTCCGGCGACGGCGGCGGTGAAGTTCTCGAAGCTTCTGGATTCCTTTCCCCTACGTATTTGGTTCTGTATTTCTGCTGTGTACTTTGTACGTGGTTTTCGGTATGAATATACGTGGTGAAAAATGCAAAAAAAAAAAAAAAAAAAAAAAACATACATACATACATACATACATACATACATACATGCATGCATGCATGCATACATACATACATACATACATACATACATACCGAGAGCAGCAGCGCGATCTCGAGGGCCTTGGCATCCTTGAAGGTGACGTAGGCCGTCCTCCCCGTGGGCGCGCCGTCACTGCAGCCACAGACGAATGCCGTTAGACGGGACAGAGGTGGAGAAAGTACTCCAAGGAAGAGGCCTGTATGGACTGCGGGGGCGGTCGCAGAAGGAAGGGAACCGAAGAAGAGCTCACGTCCTGATGTCGACGTGGTCGATTTCGCCGGAGAAGGAGAAGAACTCGCGCACCTCGCGCTCCCCGGCCAGATCTGAGATGTTCCGCACCCGCACCGTCCTCCTCCCCTCCTGCAGCACACCACCCACCGAAACGGCCCGTCAGCGAACCCACGCCCTCAGAAAAACAAACACCGCCGCCGCCACACAGAAAAACAAAAAACAGAAACAGCAGCAATGACTCACCTCCATGGCGCGGCGCCGTGACGTGAGAACAACAAACAACCAAAGCGACGAGACCTAGAGGAGACCGCGAGGAGCAGCGGGCAGGTGGTGGTTGGGTAGGGTTTGGTGCTGGCTCGGCGATTTGTAATGGCGTGCGCCTCCAGCCGCTGCTTGGAGTAGTAGGAGTACTACTTTTCTCGAGCAGTTCGCCCGCGTGTGCGTTGGTCGCCGCGAAAGGGTCGAACCGAACTCCTCGAGAACTTGGCCCGAACCAACCAAATACCCTTCCTGCCCTCACATTGCACAGCGTATTATTACCAGGCGTGCGCGCGAGAGCGAGGGGCAGAAGAGTCAATCTGGGAAAGCTGGTCTTACCTGGGCGACATGCTGGCAGCTGAGTTTGCTTCGCGGCGGCGCCACCTCTGCTGACCCGTAAGATTAGTGGACTAGTTTAATTCTGTTTTCTAATTAAAAAAGTGACCAGTGGGCCGGGACTAGTCTAGTCGAGATGGGCGCGCGCGGGTCGGGAGGGGAGGGGCCCCACCCGTTTCGATTTGGTCAAGTGTCGTGCTGGTGGTGGTTACCGGCCCACGGACAGCTCGGTCGGGGGGGCCGAGTGGCGCATCCGTCCGGCAATCTCTCTGTGCGCCCCGGAACGGAATGTTGAATGTTGCGTCCAGCATGTGAGGTTTGAACTCGATCGATCACTGTATCTTCTCCTCTCGCTGGCGTGTGGCCCCGGATCTTCTTTTCAGGTAGTTTTCAGCTTCAGTACCCCCACCTGTAAGGAAAGTGAAACGCGCATGTGAGTTCTTTCTTTTCCCGCAAGATAATTGCGTTGAGTCTATCCTTTCCGAGTACACACGATCCACTATGCTCCTTCTCACGTGACGTCGTTATTCTCGATGATGCCGCTGTTACTTTTTTTTTTAAGGGATCCACACTGCGTATTCAACACAGAATACAACACAGAATAAAAATGAAGCATGGAAATACGCAGACGAACAAACCCATGAAGCCCAGCACAACAGCGAAGCCTGAAGAACCAGAGAGGCCGATCGCTGAACCACCGCAATGCCTGGAGAAGAACCTCATCGCCGACGAAACGCCGGAGAAGAAGACCCCAGTGAAAGTGCATGTGTTGCCCATGCGTGGTTTTGGTAATTAATGACAATCCTTATGGACTAATGTTTGTATTGAGATATTCTTGTAGATCTTGTCCATAGGAAAAGATTGGAGTTCATGTGTTGGACTCTAGAAGATTATATGATGACCAAGATTCTATCCAATGGGTTTATATGAAGAATGGTCATGTGAAGAGTTGAGCTTATTACAAGCATGGCTTGGAAAAGAAGATTGAGTGAACTTCATATTTATCTCCAAACCATCATCTATATCAAGAGAAGAATTTAAAACGCAAGTGGATACATGAAGACGGAGCTTAGCGAGGCTCTCCCATAATGGTGTATGGGGGAGTATTTGGAGAAGTCTTCATCAAGCATGTGCTAGCAAGCGCAATCAAGAAAGGTGGTCCACTTGAGGGAGTCAAGATCGTCATCATCTAGCTCAAGTGGAATGCGCAAGGCAAAGATATGATCTTGATAGGATTTCTATTTTACCGGTCTCGTGGTGTTAGTGGGAGACCGGGATATAGGATAGACGGCGTACTATCAAGAGGGGCTCTCAAGTGAGTAACTTGATCGCATCTTTGTGGAGAGCTCAAACCTTTGCATATTTGGCATATCATCTTTCTTGGCTCTTATTTGCCATTTATCCATGTGAGAATTTAGAGCTTGTGTTCATCTCCATACCAAGCTCTAGTTCATCAAAAACGGATTTCATTTGGATATCTTGTGATGTTTTTGATGTTGGAGGTTTTACCGGTTCGTCTCTTATAGAGAGGTCAAACTCTCCTCTTGTGTTATCCTCCTCACATGATGGACTATGATGTGTATATGCATGATCTTGTAGTGCTTGTGATTATCTTCGGAGCAAGCCCAAGATCATTGAAAACGGAGTCCGGATGGAAAACTTGTTGCGTTCTCAGTGTTTGAAATATTACCAGTCCTCCTCGAGATAAGGTCCACACCTCCCATGTGTGATATCTCCTCTATATTTGTGACCCTTAATATTTCCAACCTCGTTGGTTTCATCTCGTTTGGATCTTCCTTGCAAAATTATTGCATTTCAGGATTTGTTGTTCTGTTGTTGTTTCCTGTCCGGAGTCTGCGGCCTCAGGGGTGCTCAGGGCCGGAGTCTCCGGCCTCCCTGATTTTGGAGCAAAGAGCCCCACGGATGGCACTTGCTATATAGCGTCCGGAGTTGGTCCGGAGTATCCCCGGAGTCTCCGCCCCTGCCGGAGTCTCCGGCCCTAGTGGTCCGGAGTCTCCGGTATGAGTTTTCCTACATCGGCTTTTTCTGACTTTCTGCGTCTAGAGTCTCCGCCCTTTTGGTCCTGAGTCTCCGCCCGGGCCGGAGTCTCCGGCCTCCGTGGTCCGGAGTCTCCAGACTAAGTTGGCTGCAACGGCTCTTTTTCTGGGAGGGGTATAAATACCCCTCCACCTACCTCCAGCCCATTAGCTCTTCCAAGCACGTTTTTCCCCCTCTCTCTCCTCCATTGTTGACCTTGGAAAGCTTTCCCCTCTCCCAATTCCTCCCATGATTCTTGCGTATCTTTGAGGGATTTGAGAGAGGAGATCTAGATCTACATTTCCTCCAATCCTTTCCTCCTCTAAGTGAGGGGAACCTAGTAGATCTTGATCTTGGAGTTCTTGGTGCATCTCCTCTTTGTTCTTCCTCTCTTATTCCCCCATAAGCATTTGTTGCTTTGTTGGAATTTGAGCACTTGTGCTCTTGCCTTTTGCATTTGGTGCATCGGTGTGCTCTCCACGAAGATTCGTGGAAGTTGAAAGCTTGTGAACTTGTTACTCCTGGGTCTTTGGACCCTAGACGCCCGTGTGGTGGTTGAGACCCTTGTGTGGTCACTTGTAGCTGTTCGGGAGCCCCCAATCCCGTTGTGGGTTGTGCCCCGGATCGTTGTTCAAAGGCTCCGGATTCCGCCTCGAAGGAATTCCGATAGTGGAAGGTGAACCAAACCTTTGTGGTGCGGTTCATCGGAGAAGAAGGTGAAACCTTTGTGGTTGTTGAACCATTGTGTTGGTTCACACCTCTCCAACGAGACGTACTCCCTTAACAAAGAGGAACTCCGGAATACATCCTCGTCTCCGCGTGCCTCGGTTATTTCTATACCCGAGCTTTTTACTTATGCACTTTACATTGTGATAGCCTTCGTGCTTGAAGTATTCTATATTGCTATCACTTGTTGCTTGTCTTGCTTAGCATTAGTTGTTGGTGCACATAGGTGAGCCTAGTTTATTTAGGTTGTTGGCTTGTTAATTTAAACACCTAGTTTTATTCCGCAATTATCAAGCCTAAACCGGAAAAGTTTTAAATCGCCTATTCACCCCCCTCTAGCCGACATCCTTCTTCACTTTCACCCGGGCCGCCACCAACCCCGGGAAGGAGGCACCCCACTCATGTATAAGGCCGCAGGAGCCGCCCGCCGCAAGCGACGGAACCGAAGGACGCTGAACGAGTACGGCCATGGCGCCTCCACCCCGCATCCACCTTTCTTCCAACTTTCCCTGCACTGAGCTCAAACATGGCCTGCCGGAGCCGCCGCCGAAATCCCGCCTTGACCACATCTTCTCCCCTCGCCACCATGGCCGGCCGAAGAAAGAAAGAGCATGACGAAGTTGAAGTAGAGCGCGCCAACGGAGTCACTCCAACCCACACCACCATGGCCGGCCGGAGAAACCAGAAGAGCGCACCAAAAGTCGGCGGAGAACTCCGAGATCCCACAGAAGCTTCTCCTGTACAGGCGGAGGAGACAGCCAGCGCCAGGCCCTAGCTCCCCGCCGCACCACCCCCAGCACCCCCATGGCATGGCCAGGAGGAGCCACACCAAGACGAAGGAGGGGCGAGGGACAAAAACTCCGCAAACCAGCCGTCACCTCCGCCGCGACGACCGCCCTCAGAGCACGAAGCCTCACCGGATCCGCCGATCCGGGAGGGAACCATGCCGGAAACTCGCCGACACCGCTCCGCAGAGCGCCGCCGAGGTGGAGATCGAGCTCCAGCACTCTTATTCCACGCCGCCGCCGCCATCTCCACCCAAGCCGCGCCGTCGGGAAACCTAACCCTAACCCTACTATCTACAAGCCTCGGGCACAGATCAGAGGTCCCTCCACTCACCCACCGCCGCATGGACGGCCGGAGGGGAGGGAACCGCCGATCCGGCCGTCGGCGGAGCACAGGAACTGGGAACTCTCCCTTTCGCCTTTTCCGCCTCGCTCTCTACTGTTCACGGGAGGGGAAAGGGACTTGCAGTTATGGCTTGAGGAAATTTGTGCTCAAGGACAATGTCGCTGTTACTTGTAGTAATGGATTGTTACAAAGCGTGTGTTGAAAGTAGAATCTGAACGTGTGTACAAGAAAGCGACAACAATCCACGACAATGTATACAACTGACACACCGGGTTAGTGTTAACACAAAAGAAAGAGAGTAGATTTGACTCTTTGCATTGGACGATGGAGGAGGATAGTTTTCCTATCGTTGTTGCATGAACAAACCTCGAGCACTCCATGTGCATATGCTATCAAGGATTTGCAAACCAATCTGAATTCATCCATAATGAGCCAATTGGTTTCTTATGCTGTGAAACAACACTTCAAATGACAAGGGATGATTACTCCTCTTAAGTCTCTAGAGAGATTGCCATCTGAAAAATGGCATTGTATCGGTGAGGGGAAAGTGGAAGAGGGAAGTGGAAGATAATCGGCTCAGCTTACCTTTTCTATCTAACTACCTCGATTGTCTTTAGTCCGATTCTAATCTGCCTAATGATAAAAGGGAAAAAGCATGATGTTGCAATGCCTAACGAAGTACCTCAACCTCTAGAAATGGCGAGGTCGGGGCATGGTCACCACCACGACACTTGACCAGTTCTTAAATACATAAGATTCCGGACATAATTGTAATCAAGTAAATAGAAAACTCAAATTGTTCACTTGTCTAATTATTTTTACGGTGTTCTTATATGAATATCCCTAGAAAAATTCCCATATAGTGATTTTGCAGGTGCTACTATTTTTTAGCAGGCAAAGTGGGAGCGGCGTTTTGGCTCCCAAGTGCATATGCACCATTTATTAAAACACAGTTGAAATGTGTTTTGAAATGTAAAAAGAAATATGTGCATCATCACATCCTATATTTGCAGAAAACCGACTTTCTTGTGGCATGTGTAAATAGTACAATTTTCGTGCTAAAATAAGGCTTTTCACAAGTTTTTTTTTTCCTTTTTGCACAAGCCACACAAAAGCTCGGTTTCTCCTGAAACTTTACCTGCGCACATAGAACATGTGGATGTATGTTACGAATTTATTTCCGGAATATTTCGACATCCTAGAATATCCTTTTTTTTGTTATTGGAGCATATGCACATGGAGTCAAAGTGAATTTCTGGTCTCCATAACGTGTATTTTTGGAGAATAATTCGTCAGGCCCAGACTGCGCAGTCTCGCAGCCGAGCCGTAAAGAACGGAAGGCCGCCATTCTGAAGGCCCAGTAAGGCAAACCAAGTGGATCACAACGGAGAAGAAAGCCTTTCAGCCCAAACCTTAACGCAAGCAGGGGAGCGCCGCGCCGCCGCATCCTCTCCCCCTTCCCGACGCCGGCGTCGCCTCCCTTCCCACTCCCTCCCTCTTCCAGCCATGCCCACGCTGCAGCAGTAGAGCCGAACCAACAGTAGCATGCGCCGCGGCTTGCGGCGGGGCTGGGCATCTTCCTCGTCCCACTCCCCAGCCCACTCAGCCGGCCGCCGCCGGTCCCTCTCGCGGCTCTCCTCCTCCCCCCGCCGCCTCGATGCCTTCTCCCTTAGGCCCTTCTGCAGCTACGGCGGGGGCCGCGCCGTCGAGCAGTTCTCCGACGACGAGTACGACCACGAGTATGAGGACCACCGGGTACTCCCACTGCGCCGAACAGCAGCTAAATTCTTCCTTCCCTTTCTTCGTCCCGTCCGCTTCCTCACACAAATGCTAACCGCAGCCGTCGTCGTCGGTGGCGAACATCGACGAGTGGAGGTGGAAGCTGAGCATGCTGCAGCGCAACGCGGAGGAGCAGGAGATCATCTCCAGGGACCGGAGGGACCGCCGGGACTACGACCAGATCGCCAACCTCGCCAAGAGGATGGGGCTCTACAGGTTCTGTACTGTATTTTACCTGCTCCCGGTTCTTAATCTCTTGTGCAACCACTGAACTTTGCGGTCTGCCTGTGGGATAACAGTGAGCTGTATGGGAGGGTTATTGTTGCGAGCAAGGTCCCGCTGCCGAACTACAGGCCAGACCTGGATGACAAGCGTCCGCAGAGAGAGGTGAGCCCACGCAATCCATTGGCAAGATAAAATCTTTCTCTGATTGCAAATGCATGGCATTTGAATGGTGTGTATGTGTTTGTGCATGGAAACAACAGGTGGTGATCCCGCTAAGCTTGCAGAGGAGGGTTGAAGGGCTTGTACAGGAGCACCTTGACCGTGCGCTCTTGCCATTTGATAAAGATGGTGGCAAGACAGAAAGTGGTTCCGAGAAAGCTGAGCCTGTGAACTTGGATGAGAAGCAGGATCCTCTGCTCGACCGATCGGTCATGGAGAAGATCCTCAGAGGAAGAGTATTCGGATGCGCAATTTTCAAAGAAGTTGGCAGGTATGATGAACTCTAGAGGTATCTGAATGCCGCATAGCGTTATTCATGTTAGAGGAAAGAAACAAAAGATGATTTACAAAGACTGTGCAGCATTTCTTATATGTTCATTCATATTTCTTTATGTGAGCTGATGATTCATGGACATATTGGATGAAGCTTTTATCTGCTTTTAATAACAGGAATCACCTGAAGGTGTTAAGATGGTAGATTTCGGAAATCACTCCCAGCATACAAGGAAAGGAAAGGCTTCTAGCAGCCATTGCACGTAATCAGGTACACATTGTCTGGGAGGAATTTATGAGATTTGTGCACTCAGTGGAACACTTGTCACAATTCTGTCTGTCCTTCTATTTATCTGAATATTCACGTGCAATGCCAGGTTATAGTTATTTCTGGAGAGACAGGGTGTGGCAAGACAACACAGTTGCCTCAGTTTGTGATGGAGTCAGAGATAGAATCTGGTCGAGGGGCCTTTTGTAACATAATCTGTACACAGCCACGAAGAATATCTGCAATGGCCGTTGCAGAAAGAGTATCCACTGAAAGAGGAGAAAACCTTGGTGAATCGGTAAGATGGGACTTTTGATTTGCTACCTTTGTTATTGTAGCCCATCTCCATTGTAATTTTTGGCATACAACACTAGTTTTTTTAATAGGTTGGCTACAAAGTTCGATTGGAGGGAATGAAAGGAAAAGATACACATTTGCTTTTCTGCACCAGTGGTATTTTACTGAGACGATTGCTGAGTGACCGCAACTTGAATGGAGTGTCTCATGTATTTGTTGATGAAATACATGAAAGAGGCATGAATGAAGGTTGGGTCTCAAGATCTTATCATTTCCTTTGCCCTTACTAGATTTCATTTTCTTTCAACTCATGACAATAGTTAAGTTATTTCTCTTTGGTCTGTCAGATTTCTTATTGATTGTTCTAAAGGACCTATTGTCACGGCGCCCCGATTTAAGGTTGATATTGATGAGTGCTACATTAAATGCGGAACTGTTCTCAAGTTATTTTGGTGGAGCGCCAACTATCCACATTCCTGTGAGTTGTTATTTTGTTAAATGTAAATTTATGTCACACTGTATATGCAAATGCTCGTCTGCTAGCTTGTGTACCTCTGGTACAAATGTATGTGATCTTAATCCATTGTATTCTTCCCTTGAATGGTAATTCAGGGATTCACACATCCAGTGAGGGCGCATTTTCTGGAAGACATATTAGAGAGGACAGGCTATAAGATGACGCCAAGTAATCAACTTGACGATTATGGTCAAGATAAAGTCTGGAAGACTCAGAGACAGCTATTGCCTAGAAAAAGGAAAAATCAAATTACTACACTTGTCGAGGTACTTGTTCTATATAGAGATTAATGATTGCAATTATTTCTCAACATTCTTCAGATATTGTTATTGTACTATGCAGGATGCTCTTCAAACTTCGAACTTTGAAACCTATGGCTCAAGGACACGTGATTCTTTGTCAAACTGGAATCCTGATTGCATAGGGTTTAATCTCATAGAGGCTGTTCTGTGCCATATATGTCGCAAAGAGCGACCTGGTGCAGTTTTAGTTTTCATGACCGGATGGGATGACATTAGTTCTTTGAAGGATCAACTAAAAGCGCATCCATTGCTAGGTGACCCAAATAGAGTGTTACTGCTTGCATGCCACGGTTCCATGGCTACCTCTGAGCAGGTAATTGATCCTATTTTTTGCATTTTTATTGAGATGGGATTGCTCTGTGATGCCAATTGTGTCATTGGATCTGATGCCTCTTCTATTGCCTAATTGCATCTTGTATACACAGATTCACCTTGTTTACTAGTTCATTGATGTGCATATAGAATTATATGTAGCATCCTGTGTGCATCATATAATCTGTTGCCATTCACCTCTAAATTTATTATGTTTTTCGCAGAGGCTAATATTTGATAAGGCACCTCCTAATGTTCGGAAGGTAGTACTTGCCACTAACATGGCAGAAGCAAGTATTACAATAAATGACATTGTTTTTGTCATGGATTGTGGAAAAGCAAAGGAAACAACATACGATGCTCTAAACAACACTCCCTGCTTACTCCCCTCGTGGATTTCAAAGGCTTCTGCCCGCCAGGTATGCTTACCTTCGATTTTTTGGTCTCTTCTTTGGTCAACAGCACTTCTCTTCAACTCAATCTTTGGTAAATGTCATGTACTTGGACCCACGAGCACAAGCTTTTTTCCTTAACTCAAAGCATTGCTTACCTTCTGTATGTTATGTATAGACCAGTGAACTCTTGTCTTAGCTGAGTTATGTATCATTGTGGTTATTATCTTTACCATCTATTTGTCAGCTATTTACCATTTTATGTATGACTTGCCTGCATGAGGCCATGAAGACAGGCCTTAATATTGGGTTTCTGGCCATATGAGATCATATCATGAAGAAATTTAACCCATTAATTTTATCAAGCCCAAGGACTTTTTTAGCAAAGCTATATGATTTCCTTTTGCTCGCTTAATAATGGTATTCTTCAACAAACACGTTCATGTTCCCATTCCTCTCATGAAGTTGTTTTAGTCAAGACATCTTTTTATTCTGCTTCGGTGGTCGACTTATACTTATCAATGGTTACAAGCAAGTTTTTTCTTAACAATGATACAATTTTTTTATAACAGTGAACATATCTTGACCAGAACCTCTTGATTGCGATATGATCACACTCAATACATTTGTTTACAAAGCATCGTTCTTTGCTGCAATTCTCATGTTTTCCCCAATATCTTCATGCAGAGGAGGGGCAGAGCTGGTCGTGTCCAACCTGGAGAATGTTATCATCTCTACCCTAGATGTGTGTATGATGCATTTGCAGAGTACCAGCTTCCGGAGCTTCTCAGAACTCCTTTGAATTCGCTATGTTTGCAGATAAAAAGTTTGCAGGTTGGCAGCATTGGGGAGTTTCTATCAGCTGCTTTGCAGCCTCCAGAACCACGAGCTGTATGTGTTGAACTCATACTTCAGCATTTAGATATTCCTTTTCTTCTTTGCCTTTGCGTCTACATGATTTCGTTCTATCTTGTAACTTTTGATATTTCTTGGGCCTTACATAGCTTATAACTCTACGGGCTATTGTTTTAAGTAGGTAGTAAAGGGTTCAGTTTTATCATTTCCATTTTTGTGTTCTCACCACATGATAAACATGTAGGTCCAAAATGCTGTGGAATTCTTGAAGATGATTGGATCATTAGATGAAAATGAAAATCTTACTGATCTAGGTATGTCTTATATTCTGGAAGACCTCGTTTGGCAAATTCTACAGAAACATTGGCACTCAAACATATTCAACTTTGTAGGAAGATTCCTCTCCATGCTTCCAGTTGATCCAAAGTTGGGGAAGATGCTTATAATGGGTGCAGTTTTTCGTTGCATTGACCCTGTACTTACTGTGGTTGCTGGATTGAGTGCCCGGGATCCTTTCCTTTTGCCTCAAGACAAGAAGGATGTATGACTTTAACTTCTACTTTATGACTATCTTAAGTACTAGCTTTAGTTGTAAAATGATTCTCTTCCATAAGAAATTTGTGAAAAAGTTGGGAAGATCTAAATACCACTAGTACGTGCACGCGGTGGCTATTAGTTTTGCCTTGACTATGTTTTGTTCATTCCCAAGCCTTTTGTATTCATTCAACTTAGAAGGCTTAGTTTGAAGCTTTGTCGTTATTATTAGTTGGCAGGAACTGCAAAATCAAGATTCTCAGCAAAAGATTATAGTGATCATATGGCCCTTGTCCGAGCTTATGAAGGATGGAAGGATGCTGAGAGGGAAGGCTCTGGTTATGAGTACTGCTGGAGGAATTTCCTTTCTGCTCAAACGTTACAAGCCATCCATTCTCTTCGAAAGCAATTTAGCTATATCTTAAAGGATGCTGGCTTGATAGACTCTGATGCAAATACAAATAATAGTTTGAGCCATAATCAATCATTAGTCCGTGGTGTCATTTGTTCTGGGCTTTTTCCTGGGATATCATCTGTTGTGGTAAACAGCTGCCAACAATTTCCATTTCAATTGGTATTAAACAGAAGACGTTCAATTAATTGTTTAGCTTTCCTTTGCAGCATAGAGAAAACTCCATGTCCTTCAAGACCATGGATGATGGCCAGGTTCTTGTTTATGCTGTAAGTGCATGCAGGAGCTTCCTGAAATGCTCATCTACAACACCCCGTTTAACACATAATCTTTCAGACATGTTGTATCTGAGTACCCTGACATTATGGTTTGTTCAGAACTCTGTGAACGCTAAGTACCAGACCATCCCTTATCCATGGCTGGTCTTTGGTGAGAAGGTGAAGGTGAATGCTGTTTTCATCCGTGATTCAACTGGAGTATCAGATTCCATACTGATCTTATTTGGTGGTGCTGTTACAAAAGGAAACGTGGTATGTTGCATATTCTGTCAAATGCTTTGTCTTTGTATTTTGCACTTTTTTTTGTTACACCGATCTGTGCCTTCTAACTTGTGTCTTATAGGCTGGGCACTTGAAGATGCTTGATGGTTACATTGATCTATTTATGGATCCCAGCCTGTCTGAGTGCTACTTGCAACTGAAAGAAGAACTTGATAAACTTGTACGCAAGAAGGTTAGTTATGCAGTCAATTACTTGGAAGGTGTTGTGTAGATTTCATTTCACAAGATGTTTTATCTGAGTCAAAAAATTATAAGTAATAAATAATCATTGGTGAAACTTTAGGCATCAAAATTACACTCCGCCATTTCTAGTAGCTAGCAAGAAAAAAAATGATTATACTGTTTATCATGCTGTTACCTCTGAATGTAAAGCATGTGTTACTTTATAATATAATGCCCACAAGTAAGAAATAAAATATAAACTTGTCGAGCATTGGTTTTGCTTGTGTTTTGGTTTACCATGTCCAGTATATATATTAATTGTGCGTTAATTTGGCAATGTTTCTAAATTCAGCTTGAAGACCCAACCTTCGACATTCACAAAGAAGGCAAGTACATCTTATTTGCTGCACAAGAGCTTGCTGCAGGCGACCTATGTGAAGGAAGGTTTGTGTTCGGCCGAGAAACGAGGCGAGCGAGGCTCGGGACAGCGAAGACGGCAAAAGCAACATCATAAAGGACGGAATGAACCCAAAGAGCCTGCTGCAGACGTTGCTTATGAGGGCAGGCCACACGCCACCGAAGTACAAGACGAAGCACCTCAAGACGAACGAGTTCAGGGCCATGGTGGAGTTCAAAGGGATGCAGTTCGTGGGAAACCGAAGAGGAACAAGCAGGTCGCGGAGAGGGACGCTGCGATTGAAGCGCTGGGATGGCTGACGCAAACGTCCGGCACGAAGCTCCAGGACGAGGGCGACGACTCCCCACTTGACCTGACCGATAACATGCTGAAGCTGCTCAGCAGACCGAGGAAGCGGACGAGAAATAATAATTCGAGGAAATGATTTTCGCAAGTTTAGGCTCATAGTAGGACCCCAGACGGTTCACTGATGCTACTGTCTGTTGACGGTACTGGATGCACTGTGCCCCCCACCCAGAACCAAAGGTCACCGAACTTATGCAAGTGAAGTGGGTCGAATTTTAGCTGATCTCCTAACAACAGGATGATGGATGATCGCTCCATAAGCATCCGCTTTATTTACTAACATCAGGGCCAATTTAAAATTTGTAGCTTTCTATAAATTCGAAGAAGATTTTGTATAGTGTATCATGTGTATACAGCAACACGATACAAAGTGAAAATTTGTTCGGGATAGAAAAGAAAACCTCTGGATTTCGTTCGACCTATGTTGGTCCTTGAGGCAGTTACCATCTTAGCTGGCTCGAGTCGTTTTTTCTTCCATAAAATCCTTGATCGAGTATTCTTGTCTGTAAGAGAAACCTGGGTGAGTCTTTATCTCATGAGATACCAAGGTTGAAGCTGTTTAAGACTGCGGTGGATTATGATAATTCTTTCTTTGCTTAAACTATTTTCTTGCTTATTTTATCACTCTGTGAACCATTCTCTCTCTCTTTTCGTGGTACTTTTCCATCACATTATAAACTTTAGTTGAGCTCTCCAGGTTGAGTATCCAGTTGCTTTCGCTCTCCAAGTCTAGGCGGCAGCCGTGTTCTCTTTCTGCAACGTCGTATGACCACATCAACAGCAACCCAAGAGTAGTTTAAAGTTTTTTCTAGAGAGATAAAAATTGTTTACGCTATTGAGGAATCGAATTCCATTTTTCCCTCTCATTATCCTAACTACACCGTTCGTACTACGATCAAATACTCTCTTATTTCTGTAAACAAATGCAGCGATTTCATTCCCTTCGCATCGATCGCATGCAGTAAAATCACGTCGCACGGGTCGCACACCGCTTCTGCTTCTTCTTCCCTTCCGTCGCCGCACCTCCGCGCCGCCCCCGCCGGACTCCCTCGCCTCTCCTCCACGGCCGCCCTGCCTCCGCGTCCTCCGCCCGCCTCCACCTTCTTCCTCCTCCGCCCGCCGGACTGCCCCGAACCGCCATCCGACGCCGGCCGTGCCGCCTGCTGCCGCCCCCCGCGCTCGGCGGCGCGTCCGCCGCCGCCCGGCCGGCCATCCCTCTAAACTCCCCCCCACCGCACCCAAAACCTAACTCCGACCGGCCGCCCCGCACCCGCACAAGATAAGCTGGCTTCCTCGCCTCCGCCGGCGACGCCGCGGCCCGCCGCGTCGTCCCGTCTCCGGCGAGGTCCAGGCCTCACCTCCGACGGGGCGCCGCGTCGTCCCCATCGTCGGTGAGGATGCTCCGGTCGCCGTCTTCTTCCTCGCACGCGGTGGGCCGCGGCCCATGTGGGTCGCCTTCTTCTTCCGACGGGGTGTGCGACGCTGTCTATTGTCGACCTGGTCGACATATAGGTTTTGCCTAAAATCACTGCAGTAGAAAATTACGGAACGAGGTTCTCAATGGGCCTACCGAGTTCGACGAGGACCCATCAGTGAAAAGCCCAGCCCCACTGGCCAATAGGCGGCGACCCGCTCCATGAAAGCCGGAGGCGGAGGCCGGAGAGAAGGGGAGACAACTTCTGATCATTGTCCGATCCTTCTTGAGCTGGAGCCAACAAGATCGGATGTTGCAAATACCAGGCAATTTCGGTACGAGATTTTCTGGGAGTCGCATGAGGAGTTCCGTAACAATTTAGTGGAAGAATGGAGTGGCCCGACTGAAACTCAGAATGCTGGGGCTTTGAGCAAAAAACTGAAGGATCTTTCGGCTTCTTTAATTAATTGGAGTCGCCAGAAGATTGGCAATGTGCGATCTGAGATTAAAAAATTGAAAAAGGAGTTGGAAGTTTTGCAGAATGATCCTCTTCGGTTGGACCCTCATATGCCGAGACAAAAACCAGTGATCGCCTCGTTGAGTTGTACCATATGGGGGAAATAATGTGGCGTCAACGCTCACGGGTTCAATGGTTATCTGAAGGGGATAGGAACACCAAATTTTTTCACCAAAGAGCTAATATGAGGAGGAGAAAGAATAGAATCAAGAAGCTTGAGAAAGAAGATGGTACGTTCACAGAAAGCTCCCAAGAGATGGAGTCACTTGCAACAAGTTTCTATCGAAACCTCTTTACATCTGAAGATACATCAAATATGAATGTGGTGCTCGATTCGGTGCCTGTGAAGGTTACAAGATATGAACAGTAAACTCCTGGCACAATATACATCGGAGGAGATTAAGAGAGCTTTGTTTCAGATGTTCCCTACAAAGGCCCCAGGCCCGGATGGGTATCCTGCCCATTTTTTTCAGCGTCATTGGGATATTTGTGGAGCAGAGGTAGTCTCTGCTGTTCTTCGCATCCTTAGGGGTGAGGAGAGTGCCGAGAAGATTAATGAAACCATGCTGGTACTCATTCCAAAGGTGAAAGACCCCACTCTTCTCACACAGTTTCGACCTATAAGTCTATGCAATGTTTTGTACAAAATCGCATCAAAGGTGATTTCAAATCGGCTGAAAGTTATTTTACCGGACATTATTTCTGAAGAACAGTCCGCTTTTGTTCCGGGGCGTCTTATCACTGACAATATTATTTCGGCATATGAGTGTTTGCATTTCATGAAGCGGAACAAAGCTAAGAAGAATATATTTTGTGCTATCAAATTGGACATGATGAAGGCGTATGATCGCGTTGAGTGGAATTATCTGGAAGCTATAATGACCAAGTTGGGGTTTGCACCAGCTTGGATTAAAATTGTCATGGGAATGGTTAGTTCTGTTACTTTTTCAGTGTTGTTTAATGGTAACAGACTGAAAGAGTTTAAACGTACTCGAGGTATCCGACAGGGAGATCCGATCTCTCCATAGTTATTCTTGCTGGCAGCAGAGGGCCTTTCGTGCCTCCTGAAAAGTAGAAGTCAGTCATCTAATCTCAGTGGTGTCAAAGTGGCTCAAACGGCTCCGCCAATTAGTCACTTGCTATTTGCAGATGATAGCATGCTGTTTGTCAAGGCTAATGTTGATGGAGCGAGAGAAATCTCCAATGTTTTGGATGGTTATTGTTTGGAATCGGGTCAGAGGATAAATCTATCGAAGTCATCAATTTTCTTTAGCAAGGGTTGTCCTAATGAGGTGAAACAAGCAGTGAAATTGGAGCTGAATGTACCAAATGAGTCATTATCTGATAGATACCTCGGCATGCCTACTGATGTGGGAAATTCGAAAAATGGTGCTTTTAAATATTTGAAAGATAGAATATGGAACAAGGTTCATGGATGGATGGAGAAGCTGCTCTCTTCGGTGGGAAAGGAAGTTTTAATTAAATCTGTGGCTCACGCTGTACCAGTTTTCTCAAAGGCATGTTTCAGATTACCTCGAGGACTCTGTGAACATATTAACTCGCTGATAAGGAGCTTCTGGTGGGGTAGTAACCAAGGAGAGAGGAAGACATGCTGGGTGTCTTGGGAGTCAATGACTAAACCCAAATTTGCTGGAGGTCTCGGTTTTAGAGACATTGAGTTATTCAATTTATGTCTGTTGGCAAGACAAGTTTGGCGAATTGTTCAAGAGCCGCTCTCCCTCTCTGCCCAAATTTTGAAAGCAAAATATTTCCCGAACGGAGATTTCCTTGAAGCTCAGCTGGGTAGTGGACCGTCTCAAGTGTGGAGGGCAATTCTAGATGGAAGAGAAATTTTAGTTCAGGGTCTTATTAAAAGAATTGGTGATGGGAAGACTACTGAAATTTGGAATAATAATTGATTACCAAGGGAGAGCAACATGCGGCCATTAGCGTGTCTGGTGGCTGAACCTCCTAGCTTAGTGAGTGATTTAATCATTGCAGCAACGGCTTCTTGGAATGAGGAGAAGATCAGACAAGTTTTTCTGCCAATGGATGCAGAAACTATTTTATCAATTCCATTGTGCACACGCCAAATTGATGATTTTTGGTCCTGGCATTTTGACAAACGTGGTATATTTACTGTGAGGTCAGCTTATAGAATGTTGGTTGCAACGAAAGCTAGAAGGGAAGCTTGGTTAGATGGTACTGCTGAATCATCGGACACTATCAGAGAGCAGAAAACTTGGTTGAAAATGTGGTCAGTGAAGGTGCCGTCGAAATTGAAAATTTTCTGTTGGCGTTTGGCTAGGCAATCTTTACCCTCGGCTGATCTTCTACACCACCGCAACATGTCTGTTTCTAGTGATTGCAGGCTTTGTGGTAATGTGGACTCGTGGAGACGCTCTCTTATAGATTGCCAAATGGCTAGAAGTGTGTGGGCTTTAGAGGACGAAGAAATGATCGAACATATGAATGCATCGACTGAACCGGATGCCAAGCGGTGGATATTCAGCATGATAGATTCTTTACGACACCCCCAGTTATCTGAATGTTGGTGACACTTTGGGCGGTCTGGTATGCGAGACGGAAAGCTATTCATGAGAATGAATTTCAGAGTCCACTGTCGACGCATCTTTTTGTGAACAGATTTATATCAGAATTAGAGCTGATCAAACCGCAAAGACCAAGCCATTCTGCCTCGGTTTCTTCAGTGGTGTCTAGTGTACCGAGTTGGATCTCCCCTCCTGCGGGTTTTGCCAAGATTAAAGTAGATGGAGCTGTAGCGAGGGATCTGTGTTCTGGTTCCTATAGCACTGTTTGTAGGAATGAGGTGGGTCAATTCCTAGGAGCCTCAGTGATCAAATGTCAAGGGGTGACTGATCCAGCCACGTTGGAAGCTCTCGCATGTCGAGAAGCCATGTCCATTGCTGCTGATCTTGGCTTAAACAAGTTTATAGTGGCATCTGACTGCAAAACAGTGGTAAATGATATTGAGGAAGGCAGCGGAGGAGCTTATGCAAGCATCATCCGAGAGATTAGAACTACGAGTGAGGACTTTGCTGAATGTTCATTCATCTTTGAAGGTAGAACCTCCAATTTAGAGGCTCATAGCCTAGCAAAACACACTCTGAGTTTAGATACAGGGCGCCACTTGTGGCTGATTAATCCTCCTGATCTTGTAACTATCCCTGTAAACATTTTATCGTAATCAATAGAGTGTGTTTGCCATCAAAAAAAAAAAAAAACCGAATTGACTGCTCGCTCGCCTCCGCTCGGCTCATTCCGCAGGCGGCGAAGAGAAAATCCTCCTCCCTCCCAGAAGCGCGCGGCACCGGCGGAATCGACCGTTCCCCCGGCGATGTCGTCCAGCAGGTTCTCGCCGGCGCTCAGCGCGTCGGATCTCAACGACTTCATCGCCCCCTCGCAGGACTGCGTCATCTCCCTCAACAAGAACTCCGCCGCCAGCCGCCTCCCGGTACCCCCCCCCCCCCCCCCCCCCCCCCCCCCCGCCCGCGTTTCCCCAAATATACCATTCGCCCTAGTATTTGGTTCTGGCCTAGACCCTCGCCTTCCTGCCCTGCTATTTCGCCGCTGCCCCCCATGCCATCCACCCGCAGCTGCAGAGCACGGAGTTTGAGTTCGCGCAGTACATAGTTTTTTTGCTTTCGGGGATGGTGATGCGCGCTGTTAATCTTTGCAGTATGATAAGAGTAGAGAGGACGATGAACGGTGGTGAGGTTGAGCTCTCTCGTCTGTTCTTTGGTTATTATCTTCGGAAGCGATGAGGGGATGGGGGTAGTTGAGCTTAGGGCTTGTTTGGATATATTACGATACGAGTTAATTGAATAGATACAATGGGAATTTTCAAATTAAAACCCTTCCAGGCTTCCAGCCGAAGGGGGTGAGCCGGATTAGAAAGGTATCCATACCAGTCCATGTTCTTCATTTCTTTCCCTTTCGAAATATAGCATATGACACGCCAATCTGCCTTCCATTGAAACTGGAATAATTAGATCTTAAGGGTTCCACACCAAAGAGACATGATATTTTATTTTTACTTCATAGCAAGCTCTTTGAACCGAGCTAAAGGTTCAGCATCAGCTTTTAGGCGCAGACCAAAATGCAAAATTTACACCCTCAGTGTCCAATGAGATCACCGGTTTCTCCCAACTTGTTGCATTGCATAACAGTTTCCTATAGCACCACTCCATAATCAACCGCTAGGTGAATGAACTATCTTTGTGATGTTGGTCATCGCAACAGGCACTCACTTGATGAATCATGGTGCTTACTGGTTTCCATCTTCTTTTACTTCCCCTGATCTTAGTAACAGGCGCCACACTTTGTATTTATTGTAATTTGTCCTTGTAAAAAGGCTACTCCTTATGTCACAACCAGAACGATCTGCCTGCTATGTTCTACTTTGCCAAACCACTTTGGAAGTGGTAACAAATGGAACTTCAGAAATTCATCTTTCTTGCAGCTCTCCCAACCCCTTTCATCTATATACAGTTCCCATATATTCCTGAAACTTCTGTTTTACAGATTAAAAAAAAGGAAGTTGTGGTGAGTACCAAACCTCCAGAAGAATCAGTGAAGATTTCACTTAAGGACTGTTTGGCTTGCAGGTTGTTGCCAATTTCTTAATCCCCACCGCAACTATCAAATGTAAATAATGCTGACAGCTTCATTTGATCTCATAGTGGTTGCATAACATCAGCAGAGACAGTTATGCTTGAGAAACAAAGCTTGGATGACTTCATTACTCGCATCGACTCTGGCAAAGCCGTCATCGTATCTGTGTCTCCCCAGTCAAGAGCATCACTAGCTGCATTTTTTGGTCTTTCTCAGTCACAGGTAAATATGTGCTTCATTTGTCCACTACCTAGTGAAAATTAGCACCCTGTCAGGTGTTCTGTAAGACTTCCTACAAATTAGTGCGTTACCACTCTAGCCAAATAAAAATTACATTTTAAGTATGACAATGGAAACATAAATGTTTTTTTTTATCTTCAGGTTTTCAGAAAACTAACTGCTCTGTTCAAGTCAATGGGTGTAAAGGCAGTGTACGACACAAGTAGCAGTCGTGATCTGGCCCTAATTGAAGCATGCGATGAATTTGTTTCACGCTACCAGCTAAATCAATTATCTGGTGGCAAAGAAGCTGGAGCCAGTCTTCCTGTGCTTTCATCTGCATGCCCAGGTAAATATGTTTGTAGGAAATATCTGGTACTTTTGCCAATATGTAATTTACTGTATAAATACTTGGTGAGTTGCATATCATCTTGCCCTACATCTCATCTGTAAATATATGTTAATCTCATGCTATTTACAGGTTGGATATGTTATGCTGAAAAGACCCTTGGTTCATATATCTTGCCCTACATCTCATCTGTAAAGAGTCCCCAACAAGTGATTGGTGCAGCTATCAAGCATCATATGGCTGAAAAACTTGCTCTCAAGTGAGTATTTTGCCCTAGTTTTAGGTATAAAGGTGTCATTTTTGCTATTTCTTTAGACTCCAAAAGAAGTAGCCCTGCCTTTTGTCTAAAATTAGTCTTCTTGTGTACTTCCCGAAGTTTTGTATTAATCCCCTTGTGTACTTACCAATTTTTGTGATGTAAATTCGAAAAATTACTTTTACTACCACATATTTGCAAAAACTGTAGCAGTTAAGATATTGAAAGTATATTTTTGACAAATCTTGACTTTTCTGGTGGCAAATCCAAATATCTAAAAGACATATCCGACTTTGGCACCTCCTTTTGACCGTAGTGCCGACTGCCAAGGGAGTGTTGGTGAGATTAGATTTTTTTCTGTTCTATTTTCCGAGGATGTAATATTTTCCATTTGCTGATTGGATGATTTTTTAAGATGAACACTAGTCTAATTATGAACTATCACTTTGTAATATTTTTATTTATAACTATACTTCAATGTATTGTGTAGGCCGTATGATGTTTATCATGTCACTGTGATGCCATGTTATGACAAAAAACTTGAAGCTGTCCGGAACGATTTTGTTTTCTCAGTGGAAGATAAAGAAATTACAGAGGTGGACTCGGTATTGACAACCGGTGAAGTGTTGGACTTGATACAGGTTACTAAATTATTTCCTGCTGTTGCCTCTATTTGAAAACTCGAGACACTTACATCACTTTCATGGTTTTGCAGTCCAAATCTATTGATTTCAAGACAATGGAGGAATTGCCTTTGGACAGATTGTAAGTTCATTGTATGCTTGATGTTATGTTCCTCTGAATGAAATTCGGACAAAGTTAGAATAAGAAAAGAAATAAAAATATATTATGTTTAACTGGTGCTTTAGCAAACTTGAATTTAATCACTTGTTGAGAAAAGAATAATAGAATATTTTTTATGTAGTACCTCCATTTTAAATTATAATACATATTTTTAGTTTCGTTAAGACACAGGTTTGACTAACAGTTACTATATTTGTCTGCAATTATGTGACATAAAATTGATATTACTAATTTGTATTCAAAAGTACTTACAAATATGATTTTTTTATCATGCACGAGAGCAATATATGCTTTATGTTCTGGGAATTCACATGTACTTTCATTGCAATACCAGATTAACAAATGTTGATGAGGATGGTCATCTATATGGGGTTTCTGGTGGCTCGGGTGGTTATGCAGAAACCATCTTCGTTATGCAGCACGTACACTCTTCAACAGAGAAATAGAAGGTTCGCTTGATTTCAAAATATTACGGAATTCAGATTTCCGTGAAGTTACGCTGGAGGTAATTATTTCCTCGTCCCACGTTGTCCTGGTTAAAGCCACTCCCACTGTGGCCTTTGGATCTTTGTGTATAACTCCTGCTTATGCGAACAGGTGGAGGGCAAACCTGTTCTGAAGTTTGCCCTTTGTTATGGGTTCAGAAACCTACAGAACTTTGTTAGGAAGATTAAGATGGGAAAATGTGAATACCACTATATTGAAGTTATGGCTTGCCCTTCAGGTACTTCATTTATGGCCATGTGTTGCACGGTGACTTTTAATAACCTGTTTCTGGCCTGTAGGATCTAGATACCCTACTATACACTGATTATCACCATGCAGGTTGTCTGAATGGGGGAGGTCAAATAAAACCTGTTAAAGGCCAATCTCCCAAGGATCTCATCCAACAATTAGAGGGTGTATACATGCAAGATGTAAGTTCTAGCGTGCTCACTACATTTCATATTGTTTGCAGGGCCTTGCTTCTGTTCGTGATTTTAATTCTATATCCATAATGAACCATTCAATTTTACATCCATCTTATAGTTGATAATATCCAAATTACTATATTACGACATGTTATTCTGCTGTGTCTCTGCTATACTTTTGCATCTTAGGCTGTGTCCTATTTAGGCCCAGCATGCTACTGATTCTGATATGATATTTTTTGCCCATTTAAGAATAAGATGGGCACTACTCTCTTATACTTTGTTTACTTTTTACCTCTCTTTTACTTTTTGGTTTCCATATGTTTTTGTTGGGTTTCATATCTAGCCTACCCGAACTTTTCTGTTGGGTTTTATATCTAGCCTACTCCAACTTGCTTGGGACAAAAGGCTTCGTCGTTGTTGTAGGAACAAGAGAGGCACACTGTCGATCTGTTAGTGCCTGTTACACCATCCCATTTTAGTTTTGGGAAGCCGTGAATAATTTCTGAACTCACAGGTCATTGATTGTGATTTATCATCGTGCTCCAGTTTGATGACATGATCTCCTTAATCAATTGAAAAAAAATAACTGTTTTTACTTTGCTGCCATCACTCAAGAATGTTTCTTACTTTTGCGTCAGCTATGTGCTATGCCTAACCTTAAACCTTGTGTACCTAGGTATTAATCTCAAGCCCCTTTGATAACCCGATTGCGAAAAGATTATATGATGATTGGCTCGTGCAACCTGGTTCAGAGAATGCAAAGAGGTATTTGCACACGCAGTATCACCCGGTGGTGAAAAGTGTTACCTCGCAATTGCAGAACTGGTGATACTGGTGAAATCAGGCCTTCCAAGAGGCCAAGAGGAACACAGTCAAAGCCTTCGCAACACAGAAGAATACAGCCATTATCAGCGGTGTTTGGCTCGAGGGCAAATGAGTTTTGTTAGGCTATAGTTTATCACCTGCTTTCTTGGTGATGTTGTATACTGTACTACCTCACACGAGAGAGAAACAATTACAGAATTGTAACATGTAAAGGTATCACAAAATAGTTGTTGATCTTCTAAGCTGATAATTTCATACAGCTCTCGTGTGATACCTTTCTCCTTGAACCTGTTGTTTCGCTTCATATGAAATCGAACAGGACGGAAACGCCTTGATCTAGAAAAAACTATTCTCATTGTTGGCACATTGTCGTGTGTACTCCACTTATCATACGACTCATCTCTTCTGTGTGCATCACTGAAGTTTTCAACGCCCTGCAACTATGTGTTGCGGAATCATTCGTTTCTGAAGGACAGCGAGCTGGAACACCAATCATTTTTCTCTTCGTTATAATACTTGGATACAGTTGTCGTTGACATTTTTTTGATGGCGAAGACACCAAATTGTGCTTCGCGATTTACAATAATTGGATACAGCTTGTCGACACCAAATCGAACTTCGGAAAAGCGGATTAAGAACTTACAAAAAAGAAGAGAAAGACGAATCCCCATTGTGTTGCAATAAATAAAACGAGCCTTATAAATTACAAAAAATGAGAACAGATTCTTTTTTCCAAAATGACAAAAAGCAATGGTAGTAGTACGTGAGAATCTTTTTATTACAAGGATTCGGGAGTTGAGGCGTTCTGGATCATGTCGGGGATCGTCTCGAGCAAGTAGGTGAACAGTCCGCCGAGCATGAATATGAACAAGAACGCGAGGCCGATCTTGGCGAGGTACACGGAGGTGGCCTTCTTCATCAGGGCCTCCCTGTCCCTGTCGCGATCGCTCTTCCCCTCGCCACCTCCCTTCATCTGTGAATCCACCACGGCGATCAGTTAGGCTCATCAGTTCTTGGTCCTCTCGAGAGAGGAATATCTGAACTTAATTTGGACAATTCTGAGAGGGAATCATACCATGTCGGCTGGCGGCGCGTCGTGGTTTCCTGGTGCGTCCTGCTCGGTGACGGTCTGGAGCCTCCAGCCGCGGCCGTAGTCGGCGAGGGGCGCGGTGGGGCCAAATCAGACGGGCTCCTCGCCGTCCTTGGCCGCCTCCACGTGCAGCGCCGCCGGGGAGCCCGGGGCGAGCTTGCGGTTGACCGCGTGCAGCGCGTAGCGGGCGGTCGTCCCGGCCGCGAAACGGCGGACCTCGCCGGAGCTCCTGCAGGTCACCTCCAGGAACTGCAGAACAAATTACTTGTTCAGAGCCAGAAAAGGAATCTTACAGTAGAGACAAGAGAGTAGGGATAGGAGCTGGATGCTTGCGCGGAGGCGGATTGGATTTACCGGAGGGGGAGGAGCGTTGCCGGAGCCGTCCTTGTGCGCCGCCTCGTCCGACCGCGGCGGTTTGCTTGCCTCCGGATTCGCCATGTTCGCGGGCTTGAGGAGCAGCAGCCGAGCAGAGGAAAAGAAGATTCCTGGTTGACTTGTTTTTCGGTAGGTTTATAGCTGACTTGACACAAGTCTATATTCCCCCTTAAACTTTTTTCAAATTTATATCAACACCAAACCCGGCCAAAAGAAAACCTATAAATCTTAATACTCCCTTCGATCCATATTAATTGTCGCCGAATCGCATAGTTTAGTGTGTTGGTTCATTAAACCAATGACAATTAATATAAATCGGAGCGAGTACCAGACTTGTACTTCTCTCGCATGTTATAGATTCTAACATGAAGAAAAGATAATGCGGAAAGAGAATAAAACTAAGTCAAGCACATCATTAAGGGATAAAATGGCCGTGACCCTACGAGCTACGACCTGGCAAACATACCCGTGAGAGCACTGACGACTCCCAAGTGTAGGAGATTAATTGTAGTACCTTTCAATTAGAAAAGGTTGTCGAACCCACGAGGAGCTGAATGTATTGGTTAGCAAGATTGATAAATAAAACAATAAAAGATGCAAATATTTTTAATACAAGTTTTACAATACTTGGAAGTTTTTACAACCGTCCATTCTCTTAAATCTGACGGTGGAAAAATAGGAGCTACTGAAAACTACCAGAAAAAAACTACCTGAAACTACTTAAAACTACCGAAAATGTATTATTTTTAATCTGATATTAAAAGGGTATTTAGGTAATTCGCCACCGTCCCCACTTTCTGATCCGCCGCCGTGATCCGTCGCTCACTCACTCTCTCCCCCGCTTCCCCATCGTCTCCGCGCCTCCGCCTGGGAGTCAGGTCGCCGAGCAGCACATCCCCCGCCCGCTCTCCGTCGGTGCCGAGGCCGCCGTCCAGCAAGGCCAGGCGGGCCTGGGAGGCAGGTCGCCGAGCAGCCTCCGCCGGCCTCGTCGGTGCCGAGGCCGCCGCCCAGCAAGGCCAGGCGGGCCTGGGAGTCAGGTCGCCAATCAGCAGATCCCCTGCCCGCTCTTCGCCGGCGTATTCGGTGCGGAGGCCGCCGCCCAGCAGGAGGTGTACATGCGGCGGCATCGTGGGGATCCCGGAAAGAGCAGGAGCCAGGAGAGGCCGACGCCGGCTGGTCATCGGCGGCGGAGGCGCTGAACAGGGACGACAGGCTGAGCGTTAATCTCGTGGGCAGCAGCAGTAGCGGCCACCTGCGCCGTCGCTGGACATCTCCACCTCCCCAGCAGCAGCTGGTCGCAGGCGCAATGGACGGCCTTTGGCAACCTGTCGCGAGGAGGAGCAGTTGGCGTACACGGACGAGGCATCCAGTTGACGACGCTGGCGTGGTGACGGCCATATCGTGGCAGCTGCCACCATGGGCATGATGGGCTCGTCGATCCCGTGTGTTCACTCTTCAGCAACGAGATCAGCATCGTCCGGATGCCTCTCTGTCGCCGGTCGTTGCTGTCATCTTCATGAAGAAAATTTGAAGTAAGTTATTGGTAGCATATGCTGACATATTGTGATTCTGCTGTTGTGCTGAATATGCTGAAGCGCTGGCCGTTCTAGAAGGGATAAAACCGATAGTAAATATCGCTGCATGCCAATTGTTATAGGAAGTGATTGTGCTGCGATTGTGAATGACCTGAACAGGACATATCAGAGTCTTGGTGAAACCTCTTATATAATTGCATGAGTAAACATTGTAGCGCATGGGAATCATGTAGATTATGAAGTAGATTAGTATGGTCGTAGGCTTTAGGTGTGGGGGTGTGTTACTAGGATCAGTCATCTGGCTATAATCTGACTGTAATTTTATGAAGTTTGCAGGTTGAGCTTCGGATGAGCTTAAGCATATTAGTCAAGTTGTTAATTTTCTGGTATAATTTTCTTCATTTACTTTTGGGAAGTGACAAGCACATACTTGCCAAAGCGAAGTATAGAGGTAAATAGTTCCTATCTCTTGTCATCCAACAAACCTATACCTTACTGTCCTTGAACCATTATGTGATCTGTTTTGGTGGATAACTAACTCTTCGAAGAACAAGGCAGTAGCACCTGGTGTGGTGTCATTTTGTAGACGAACGACTGAGAGATCGTATAAAACCACGAATGTTGCCATCCCAATAGTTTAACTTCTCATAACATCAAAGATTTAAATCGTTTGCTACTTGAATTCCTGGTTCGCCTCATAAATATTGTCATGGGTGTTTCGTATGGATACTGCTTCGCCTTTGATTGTGTGCGTTTGCGCGTAAAACATTCATTGATAGTCTTGGTGGCAAATTGTTCTTTGATAGTCAAGGGTACAAAGGCGATGCTGACGTGTACTACGTCAAGCCTGGGTGCGTACCACCACAAGGAACGATCATGATTTCAGGTGAAGATGATGTACATCAAATGATGCAAGCTCTGAAAGGAATAAAAAAAATGCGACTTATACATCGTGAGGAATTGTCTACACTCAAACTCAGATGATAGTGAATATGGCAGTATTTAACATTTAGCCTACATTATTTTTATATTCATAGCTTTCAATTCTTTGGGACAGGAATGTCCATACCCCTACCTTGATATTGGCGATGGAGATCACGACGAAGATGGGACATCACCAAGCACAATGCGCTTTACACTTGACAATATCAAGAAAGAATTGTCTTTTGACAAGGGTGACGAGCAGAAGAGCGCATGATCATTTAGCACATAAAGAAAAAATTTAAGAACCAAAATGATGTTTAATGGTTCTTTAATAGGTTTTAAGTTTTCGTTATTTGTCCTAAGTGACATTTACTTCATGTTTCCTTCTGTTTGATCTCAGTTTTGTATTACCTACCAAAGACCATGCGAATATTGATTAGTTCAGACAGAAAGTGTGTACGATCAAGTTCTTGGTTAATGTAACGTTTTTACATCGGCAAGTCTTCTACAAAAGTCGATCCTTGAGCTACGAAATTTTGACATGACCTATTCCATTTTTGGACATTTTCGGATCAGACAACAAATATAGATGATGATGATAATAACAGAACCACTAGATATACAAATCGCCCGTGACAGAGGACAGTCCCATACACAAACGCTTGATCAACAGCGCAAAGGTTTCGCTACACTTGGAGTTCTGGGCAACATAGCTACACTCCCGTGGAGCCTTCAGCATGCCAGGTGGATAAGCCAGAAGATATAGCTGTACTATATTAGACCTTAACGAAACATACTTGTATCACAACATCAGAATCCCCTTTGTTTTGGACGCCACAAATCTGCGAGGAGCATATAGTAGCACAAAGTCAAACAAAGCACGGAAATTATCTCTCATCTTTAGCAGCTTAATTTTGTAGTTGTCAAAACCTTTATTGCGTATCAAAACCAGAGCAAATGTGTCATGGGATGATGGGAGAATGAAGTAAGAATTAGAATAGGATTTACCTTCATGGGAGAAGAGCAAATCAAATCCTACTCTGGTGATCTTCCATTACGCTGCATCAGCCAACTAAACAAACACTCTAAATTTCCTTGTCAGTTTTACACTACCAAAGATCGATCATTGCAACAAACTTACAAACATATGCAAGTTGGTTTGCTCCAGCCTTACGAGATTTTCCATTGACACAAATTCTAAAGGATACTAGCCACTACAGGTGCAAATATGAAAGCATTGAACTTATTTCTGATAATATGAACCATTTCGTTTTTACAAAATGCTGACCATCTAATACCATTTCAGGCAATTATAAGGATAAGTATTACACACACAATTATTTAGATGAACACCACAACGCCATGGACTGCACTCCCAACTACACTACTATGACAGCACGTCGGGAAATTGTTATCTAAAGTAGCAGCAGAAGTACAACTTAGAGAGTGCCACTATTGTTAGCTTAAACCCTGCCTACCTCCCTCTCTGAATAAACTGTTAGGTGTAGTCTTTGTTTTCGTCAGTTAAGCACTTAGCAGATAAGGTTGTTAGAGTTTTTCTAGCTCGAGTTTGTTGGCCAGGAGCACGCTATCTGTGCGGCACTGGACCACGTCGTAGATCGTTGAGCACGAAGCTCGGATCGTGGGATGGCACGGTCAGTAGTGGAGCGCGTGTCTTGACTTGTTCCTTTCTTTTCGCTATATAATGGAAGTCAGAAAAGCTGCAAAGTTACGCGGCACAAAATCTTCAGTGTTCATCCCTTTCTCTGAAACTCTACAGCGAGCTAGGTGTTAGGGAGACAATTGGTATCAGAGCGAAGATCCTGTGTCCATGTCGAGTGCAAGCGGCAGCCACTCCGGCCAGTCCAAGACCCCTCCTCCCTCGTCGCGACGGCGATCGCAGAGCCGCGGGAGGAGCAGAGTGAGGACTTCAGGCGGCGGAGAAGTGGTGGTGCAGCAGGTGGTGCGCGAATCTGGCGGCAGCGCCAACCTCTCCTTCCCGATGCTCAAGCGCGGCGAGTACACGCACTGGGCCATGGTCATGGAGATCAACCTCCAGGCCGCATCGCTGTGGGATGCCATCGAGGACGACATGGTGTCCCGCCGTGATGACAAGCAGGCTGTTGCAGCCCTGCTTCGTTCCACCCCACCTGAGATGCACTGCATGCTCATTGGGAAGGGGACAGCCAAGGCAGCTTGGGAGGCCATCAGACTGCAGCACCAGAGCAACGATCGCGTGCGCGACTCACGCGTGTGGCGCCTCCGAACCGAGTTCGAGACGATCGCCTTCAAGGACGGCGAGCGCATCGACGAGTTTGGGATGAGGATCTCGAACCTCGCCTCCGCTCTGCGCTCCCTCGGCGACACCATCGACGACGAGAAAATTGTAAGGAAATTTCTGTCAGTCGTACCCACGCAATTTGTGCAGATCGCGTTTTCCATCGAAACGCTGTTGGATCCGGCCACTATGACGGTGGAGGAGGTCGTTGGTCACCTCCGTGCCGTGGAGGAGCGCCTGGACGGTGACCAGGGCACGTCGGGCAGTAAAACGCCGGGCGGGCAACTCCTCCTCACGGAGCAGCAGTGGGAGGCGCGCAAGAGGCAGCCTCGCGGTGGCGGCCGCACCGGCGAAGGAGAAAAGAGCGGACAGCCTCGTCAACAGGCCCCGCCGCCGCGCGACACGAACGGCAACGTCCTCGACAAGAACAAATGCAAGTACTGCGGCAAGAAGGGGCACTGGGCCCGCGAGTGCCGCAAGAGGCTGCGTGACCAGGCCGCGGCAGCAGGTGGCGCCGCCGGTGGCGCGGCAAACCTGGTACAGGCAGAGGAGGACGATGTCGACCCTCGCCTGAACATGATGTGCGCCGTGGACGTGCACGAGCCGGCGGCCCTCGTCACCATCAACGAGGGGTCCACGGAGCAGCCTCCACCTGTGCTCACGGGCGGCCACGTCTTCCTCAACGAAGAGAGGGCGGTGATCACGCCCACCCGCGACGACGTCGAGCACGGCGTCGTGTGGTTCCTCGACACAGGAGCAACGAACCACATGACCGGCGCCGTCGATGCGTTCGCCGAGCTGGATCGCTCGGTGACAGGCAAGGTATGCTTCGCGGACAGCTCGGTGGTGGACATCCGCGGCCGTGGGACGGTCGTGTTCGCCGTTGACGGGGGAGACCACCGCACCTTCACCAACGTCTTCTACATCCCCGCGCTCAAGAGCAGCGTGGTGAGCTTGGGCCAGCTGGACGAGAGCTGGTACGACATCCACATTCGCCGTGGCACGCTCGCCATACGCGATCATCGTGGCCGTCTTCTGGTGAAGGTAACACGTTCGGCGAATCGCTTGTATAAGCTCACGTTTCGACCTGTGCATCCAGTTTGTCTCGCCGTGGGTCACGTGCCTGAGGCGTGGCGTTGACACGCACGGCTTGGACATCTGCATTTCGACGGCCTGCAAAGGATGGCGCGCGGCGAGCTCGTGCGAGGTCTCCCACACATTGACCACGCTGACGAGCTGTGCGAGGCCTGTCTGGCAGGGAAGCAGCGGCGACTGTCTTTTCCCCAGACAGCAAAGTACAGGGCGCAGAAGCCCCTCGAGCTGGTGCATGGTGATCTCTGTGGCCCCATCACGCCGGCGACCCCTGGAGGTCGTCGCTACATACTGCTGCTCATCGACGACCGCAGCCGCTACATGTGGGTGGAGCTGCTCGCCTCAAAGGGCGACGCCGCACGCGCCATCATCAAGTTCCAGGCGGCCGCGGAGGTGGAGTGTGGCCATAAGCTGCGCGTGCTGCGTACTGACCGCGGCGGCGAGTTCACATCGGCCACGTTCTACAAGCACTGCGAGGAGCAGGGGGTGCAGCACCACCTCACCGCGCCCTACACGCCGCAGCAGAACGGCGTCGTGGAGAGGAGGAACCAGACCGTGCTCGGCATGGCACGGAGCATGTTGAAGGCCAAGCGCGTGCCCAGCATGTTTTGGGGGGAGGCGGTGCTCACCGCCGTCTTCATCCTCAACCGTTCCTTCACCAGGACCGTCGACGGCATGACGCCATATGAGGCATGGCACGGAGTGAACCCGGACGTCCGCTTCCTCCGCATCTTCGGCTGCGTTAGCCATGTCAAGACCGCACGTCCACAGCTGAAGAAACTGGACGATCGGAGCACGCCCATGGTCTTCATCGGGTACGAGATCGGCTCCAAGGCATACAGGATGTACGATCCAGCGGCGCAGAGCGTGCACGTCTCCCGCGACATCATCTTCGACGAGGAGGCTCGCTGGAACTGGGAGGCGCCGGGGGAGCCACCGGCGAGCTGTGAGTTCACGGTGGAATATCCACTGTACTCACGAGTCGCTGCCACGACAGAGAAAAGGAGCAAAACCTCTGCCACGGCAGCGAGGTCTCCTGCTACTGACAGCACTCGCTCCGCCTCCAGCGACAGTACGCCCGCTCCAGCAAGCAAGGGCGACGCCGGCACGTCATCTCCTACTGCAGCTTCATCGCCACCAGTGCGCTCCGTGTCTCCACCACCGGCATTCGTGGACACGCTCGACGCGCATGACGATCCTGACAAGTCGCACCACTTCCGCCGCATGAGTGAGCTCTTGGGTACACCAACAGGCCCACCTCAGCTGGCACCAAGGCCGGCGGCGCCACTCTCTGACGAGGAGGAAGAAGAGATGTTCTTGGTTGCTGGAGAAGAACCGTCGTCGTTCGCGAAGGCCGAGCGAGAGGACTGCTGGCGGCGTGCAATGCTGGACGAGCTCCAGTCCATCGACGACAACAGTACATGGACACTCACCTCTCTCCCTGCAGGTCATCGAGCAATTGGGCTCAAATGGGTGTTCAAGGTCAAGCAAGACGAGCATGGGCACATCGTCAAGCACAAGGCCCGACTCGTGGCGAAGGGATATGTCCAGCGTGCAGGCGTGGACTTCGAGGAGGTGTTCGCGCCGGTGGCAAGGCTCGAGTCCGTGCGTCTCCTCCTTGCTCTGGCGGCGCACCGTGGATGGGAGGTCCGCCACATGGACGTGAAATCGGCATTCCTGAACGGAGAACTCGAGGAGGTGGTCTATGTGTCCCAGCCGCCAGGATTCATCGCCGATGGACATGAACACAGCATGTACAAGCTCCACAAGGCCCTGTATGGGCTGCGCCAAGCACCTAGGGCCTGGAACGCCAAGTTGGACGCGAGCCTGGCTTCTCTTGGGTTCACTCGCAGTGTCACTGAACACGGCGTGTACTCGCGAGGTGCCGGGAACGCGCAGCTCGTCGTCGGCGTCTACGTCGATGATCTGGTCATCGCTGGAGCTGAGCAGCAGGAGGTGCAGCACTTCAAGGAGGAAATGAAGAACCTCTTCAGCATGAGTGACCTCGGCCTGCTCCACTACTACCTCGGCTTGGAGGTAAAGCAGGAACGGGGGAGCACCACGATCACGCAAGCAGCATATGCCAGCAAGCTGATCGAGAAGGCTGAACTCGTGGGATGTAATGCCGTGAAAACACCCATGGAAGCAAGGTGCCAACTGAGCAAGGAGAGCAAGGAGACGCCGGTGGATGCCACCTACTACCGCAGCGTCATTGGCAGCCTCAGGTACCAGGTTCACACACGCCCAGACATAGCTTTTGCTGTGGGCTACCTGAGCAGGTTCATGGAGGCTCCGGCAAGCGATCATCTTGCAGCGGTGAAGCATCTCCTTCGGTACATCGCCGGGACACTGCACCACGGGTGCGTGTATCGCCGCGGCGACAGCGAGACACTGATTGGGTTTAGTGACTCCGATCACGCTGGCGACATGGACACAAGGAAGAGCAAATCAGGCGTGTTGTTCTACCTTGGTGCGAGTCCTGTAAGCTGGCAATCTCAGAAGCAAAAAGTGGTCGCCACATCTTCGTGCGAGGCGGAGTACATCGCGGTGGCAACAGCGGCGTGCCAAGGTGTTTGGCTCGCCCATCTTCTCGGCGAGATTCTGAACAAGGAAGCTGCGCCGGTCATCATCCACATCGACAACAAATCTGCAAGAACCCGGTGCTACACGATCGCAGCAAGCACATCGATCTGCGCTACCACTTCATACGTGATTGTGTTGAGAAGGGCACGGTTGCTGTCGAGTTCATCGGGACCAAGGAGCAGAAGGCAGACATTCTGACGAAGCCACTCGGCCGTGTTCGCTTCCTGGAGCTGCGTGGCATGATCGGGATCGTCGACATCAAGGTCGTTCGTCAGGGTTGAGGGGGAGATTGTTAGCTTAAACCCTGCCTACCTCCCTCTCTGAATAAACTGTTAGGTGTAGTCTTTGTTTTCGTCAGTTAAGCACTTAGCAGATAAGGTTGTTAGAGTTTTTCTAGCTCGAGTTTGTTGGCCAAGAGCACGCGATCTGTGCGGCACTGGACCACGTCGTAGATCGTTGAGCACGAAGCTCGGATCGTGGGATGGCACGGTCAGTAGTGGAGCGCGTGTCTTGACTTGTTCCTTTATTTTCGCTATATAATGGAAGTCAGAAAAGCTGCAAAGTTACGCGGCACAAAATCTTCAGTGTTCATCCCTTTCTCTGAAACTCTACAGCGAGCTAGGTGTTAGGGAGACAACTATTTCGTAGGTTCGCTATTTACCTATGACGCAGATTTGCTTAACTGTTGAATCAATTTTGTTCGCTATTTACCTATGCCTGATCGGCGACCTTGTACGGCCTCGGCGAGCAGAAGTTGGCGTTGCCAGGCGCGTAGTGGCTGCGCCGGCCGCGCGTCTCCGGCCGGAGACTTGGTTCTATGGACGGCTCACAGCACAAGTGTTGAGGCGAGGAGGCGGCGGCGAGTGCGGGAGGCGGAGGGCGTCGAGACGGGTTCACGATCATCCGGCCGGCGTTGGGGCAACCTCACTCGCCCGATAACGGTGGCCTCCGTTCCCGCAGGAGAGGAGAGAGGTGGCCGCCACGAATCCGGCTGTCCTCGATGGCCTGGCGGTGGCAGGCTTGGCGGCTACCGCCATGGATAATCGGAGCTGTGTCGGCGTGGAGAGGATGCGGTGCGGCGGCGATCTGGCGACGGAGAGGAGCGGAGGCGGACGAGGCGAGAGGATGCGCTGCACGATGGCGGCGATCTGTCGGCAGAGCACAGGCGGAGGAGGCGAGAGGAGTGGATCGAACGAGAGGCCCAACCTAATCCTGTTCATGTACAAATTACCATTGTACCCCTGACTAATTAAATTATGTGCTTGGATGGCTGACATAATTTAGTGTGGTTAGAGTCAAATCCAACGGGCGAAATAATTTTCGTGTGGAACTACCCGAAACTACCTGGGTAGTTTTCCAAGCACCGTAAAAGACCATTATTTTTTATTGTATAGTTACAATGCAGAAAATAAATAGTAGCAAGTCAAAGCTCTCAAAGAGAGAAAGCCCAATCCTCTTATGTGCAAGAGGACAAGCTCAAGTGATGTGTAACTTATATGTGGAAAACGTTCCCGAGGGCGGCATGGATATTGCTAGGCATAGAGATTTATTAAACAACACGTTGAATATCTTGTCAAGTTTTAATCTTCTTTGGACGGAGCCATTATTAGGTATAGCTAAATAAATAAACTACAACCCCTTATGATGGATCATGTGGCCAAGTAAATGACTGCACAAGAATTATTAAGACATAAAGTCCCACCATAGCATTACACTCTAAGGTCCCCGATACTAATACCCTCATAATATAACTTCATGATTCGGTCCAGGTTTACATGTCCTCCCAAGTCTCCCTCAATTCATTATACTACGGTGTTCTCCTATGAGCCCATATAGGTGAAGTGTTGTGCAGTCGACGTTCGCACAACACCATCATAGAATCACATAAAAGATAAACTCTTGACAAAATACCAACACATGTTATATATAAATCATTGCCAATTCATCCTATGCCCTCAGGAACATATGGGAACTACTCACAACGTGCAAACATGATAATATTCAGTGGCATAAGTGGTACAACACAATCTGAAAATATAACTTCACCACCAAATAATGACAAGTACTCAATCACAAACATGAATAGTAGCACAAGACAAGTATCTAGGGTATAGCAACTCTCAAACTACGAGGGGACGGAGTGGATCACGGAGATGATGATGGAGATGGTGCTGGTCTTGGTGATGGTGATGATGTAGAGGCCTCCTCCCACGCCAAGGAGGAGAGGTGATGACGATGACGATGATTTCCCCCTTCTCCGGAGCTCCGGAGCAGCAGGATCTGATCCCCCTCGGAGGGAATCAGGAGTTTCGCCGCCGCCGCGGCCTCGGATGGTTCGGAAAATTAGGGCGTACTTTTCGGGGAGGACGAAGGCGTCGATAAAAAGCCCCAGGCGAGGAGGTGCCCGAGGCCCATTTAGTGGGTCCCACGCGGCCAGATCTGGCCGCGTGGGCCCACTCTTTTGGGCCTCGTGGCTCTCCTCTTCGGTCTTCTTCCCTCTGCCTTTCTCTCGACGAAAAACCAGCTGTGTAATTTTCCTTTTATTATTTGGGTCCCTGTAGCTCCTGAAACATTAAAAACAAGAAAAAGGAGGTTTTCTGCCTCCCAGAAATTAAATACCAAAAATAGGGACTTTGTATGAAAGTCCCATAAATCATCTAAAACATGTAAAAATAATGATATAACAATGCAAATAACATTCTAATATGATACTAAAAGTTGTATAAATGATGATAAAAATGCACGTATCAACTCCCCCAAGCTTAAACCTTTACTCGTCCTCGAGTAAGTAAGGACATAGATCATTACATGCATCAATGGACTTATGGTTGATAAATAAATACGAGCATTGTATCATCATCATATTCAGTTGCAATGTAAGATTAATGAACTAAAACTCATACACATGAGGGCAACATAAGTAGAAGCTCTAGCAATCACCCCTTACTTTTGAAAGCAAATAACCATTGTATGTTGGACAATTGAATCATACTATTTTTCACATGCTTTTGCTCTTATGGCAAGCATCATAATATTTTATACTTTGCTGAAATTTAAAGACAAGATAAACTCTTATTAGATAACAAGTTCAAAGAAGACAAATGAAAAGACAGATATAAAATTGTTTGCACCTTGCTTCACTAGTAACTAGTGCAAACTTTAGTCATGGATATTCAATCAAGTTCCTATGCTCTAACAACCTTTATCTCACACTTTCCATGGCTAACTGAATTTTCAGGTGCCTTCCTTTTCATTCACTTTCCAAGAGCATAAGTATTGAAATATCCATGATCATTAATTTGCTCAAAAGATACTAGATTCTAACAAGAGTGTTTCATATCCTTTTCATTAACTCTTCCTAACTTTTTATCCTACAAGACTATATCTCAACCTTAAACTATTAATTTTCAAGTCATATTGACTCATTCTCTTTACTCATTTTATAATGGTGATTCTACAATTGTCCAACATACTCAAGTTAATTAAGTTCAAGGCAAGATGTGACTGAAACTTCTAAATATGCCACGCTCATTTGCATGAGTGTTACCCATAAATCTCCAAACAAGGAATCATGGATGACACCATACTTTAATATTCATTGATAAACCACAAGATAGAGATACATGATAATGCTCCATGAGCTCACACACGCCTAAGAGATATTGATAACTAAACGATAAAAGCAAAACACACCATGACTAGATAGATATGATAAACTAGTAGAGATAAAGACTAGGTGGAACTCCCCCAAGCTTGACGTCTTGCTAGAACCACTTCTGCTCTTTCTTCTTGTCTTCATAATAATTATCTTCAAGTTTTCCAACAATGCTCATCATAAGGTTGTAGGCTTTTCAAACTCCCTTGCAGCTTCTCCCAGTTTTTCCATGAGATTCTTCTCCACCGTCTCTTGCAAGGCTTCCACTCCGGGCTTGGTACTTTACATTAGGGATCTTACGATCCCATTCACCAGGATAGTTCTCTTGGGTGGCACGCTTGAATTCCCTGTCAATAAGAGTAGAAACCACGTTTTTGCTAGCAAGTGCGTGCCTAGGAGCCTTCCCTCCTGTGCTCATGCGCGCCGTCTGCCTCTTGTTTCCAAGAGACACGTTCACCCTCACACCAGCAACGGAGATAGGAGAAGGTGGTGCTGTTGCAATAGGTGCGATGTCGACGAAGGGCTTGTATTCTTTCTCTTCCGCTTCCTCCTTCTCCATCTCCTCCTCGTCGGGCTTGTAGTCTTCATCATCCGAGTAGTCCTTCCTCTTCCTATTCCTCTCCATATGGACGTGGGGCTGTTGCCCTCGAGTTCATCATCATCATCGTCCATGGAGGAGCATTGGAAGGAGTCTCCCGAAGACATAGCTAAAAACCTGACAGGCAGAAACAGCAAAAGCAAAGATCGCTCGAGAACGCTCGGTGCGAGATTAGATCAACGAAAAGGGGTATATATTGACGGTTTTTAGGTCAAGACGAAGCGTCGGAGTCGAAAACGAGACGGAACGGGACTCCGGGGGCAAAAGGAGTGGGCCCACGCGGCCAAGAATCTCGCGTGGGACCCCTCTTTTCTCCTCGGGTCTCCGTTCCTTCCATTTTCTTGTCCCACACGTTAATTTCCATAAAAAATGACTTCCGTAAAATTTTACGCAATTCCGAGAAACTTTCCAACACAAAAGTTACCTATTATTGATTTTGGGTTTCTGAAACTGCAAAATTCTTCGCAATTACCTCCTCCGGTGTCTTTAAATTCAACTCCTCCACCTTTCCGATGAAGCTCTTCCTGCAATATAATGTTTAAGGCGTTGTCCATTGACTACATGAGGTTTACCTTTCATATCACCGTGAAGACGGATAGCTCCTGAACGGTACACCTCCTGTATCACTAATGGTCCCTGCCACTTTGAAGCTAACTTTCCTGCAGAAAACTTGAAACGAGAGTTGTACAATAAAACTTGATCACCTACTTTGAATTCTTTTCTCTTAATTTTCTTGTCATGCCAAATTTTAACTTTCTCTTTAAACATTCTAGCACTTTCATAAGCTTCGTTTCTCCATTCATCAAGTAGGTTTAAATCAAGAATTCTCTTCTCTCCAGCAGTCTTAAAATCAAAGTTCAATTGTTTAATAGCCCATCTAGCATTATGTTCTAATTCAACAGGTAAATGACAAGCTTTTCCATAAACCATTCTATAAGGAGACATTCCCATAGGATTTTTAAAAGCAGTTCTATAAGCCCATAATGCATCATTAATTTTAGTTGGCCAATCAGATCTAGACTTATTCACTGTCTTCTCCAAAATGAGTTTAATTTCCCTATTACTTAATTCAACTTGTCCACTTGTTTGAGGGTGATAGGGAGATGCAATTCTATGGTTAACATCATATTTTGCCAATGTTTTTCTAAGAATACCATGCAAGAAATGAGAGCCACCATCAGTAATTAAAAACCTAGGAACACCAAACCTGGGGAAAATGATGTCCTTGAGCATCGTCATTGCTGTGGCATGATCTGCACTCTTGGTTGGAATTGCTTCCACCCACTTTGTAACATAATCCACTGCAACCAAAATATGAGTATGCTTTGTCTTTGACTCTGGGAAAGGCCCCATAAAGTCAAAGCCCCAAACATCAAATGGCTCAAGTGGCAAAGAATAATTCATAGGCATTTCATTTCTCCTACCAATATTTCCTACTCTTTGACATTTATCACAAGATTTAACATATTCAGCACAATCCTTAAATAAAGTAGGCCAATAGAAACCAGATTGTAATACCTTTGCACCTGTACGATCTCCTGCATGATGCCCTCCATAGAAATTCGACTGTCGACTTCCACCTGTTCATAAGGCTGAGAACGTCTTCTGTTACTCTTGTTAGTAACAGCAATAAGTAAATTCTCCTTAACTTGGTTTGGATATGGAGGTGGTTCAACATACTCCTCAATTGTCACAGATGACACCGGTTCTGCCTGTTTAATAACTTTAGGAACAACAATAGATTGTTTAATAGGTTCAACATAAACTTCAAAACCACTTTGAGGAACACGGATATGCTCAGCAAAACCTTTAGCTATCTCAATTATAACATAAGATCAAGATTAAAAGTATCACTCAGATTTTTAAACAACATATAAGTAGAGAAGTTCTCTACACATGAATATTCATAATCAAAATATGGCTCATTACCTTTATCAAGATCCCAATGACTAGTATTTTTAGAAATAGTCTCCAATAAATTCCATGCTTCTTCTTCAGTATTATTAGTAAAACTTCCACCAGATGAATTATCCAGAATTTCCTTGTGCCTCGACGGTAGCCTCACATAAAAGTTTATCAATATAAGTTTCCTTGTAAGATCATGACAAGGATTCTTGCGAAGGAGTTCCTTTAACCTCCCCAAGCTTGAGTAATACTCTCTCCAGATGTGGCCAGAAATTAAATATATAGCAGCGGTTCTCGTAAGCTTCTTTAGGAGTAAAATATTTAAGAAAGAAAACCTTCCTCAAGATATTCCATTCAATAGCAACCTCTTCATCAAGAGACCTGTACCAATCACGAGCATTACCAGATAAAGACAAATATAATAACTTCCTTTTTACCTGATCTTCAGAAATACAAGGAAGTCTAAATAAACCACATATGTCTTCAATTAACTCCATGTGTTCACGTGCAGACTTAGTTCCATCACCTGTAAATGGATTTTTCATAACTCTTTTAACATGATCAATGGGAATTTTAAATCCCACTTTAGTTACCTCAGACACAGTAGTTTCAACCACTTTAGAAGTAGTGGCATAAGCACTGTCATATAGAGCAAGGTGCAGCGAGGAACGATTCATAAATGCCATAGTAACAATGAGATAAAACAGCTTTCAAGTTTCCTTACCAAACTTCTTACCAATAGCGCTACGCTCCCCGGCAACGGCGCCAGAAAAGTATCTTGATGACTCCCAAGTGCAGGAGATTAATTATAGTACCTTTCAATTAGAAAAGGTTGTCGAACCCACGAGTAGCTGAAGGTATTGGTTAGCAAGATTGATAAATAAAACAATAAAAGATGCAAATGTTTTAGGTATTTTTGGTTGTATAGTTGCAATGCAGAAAATAAACAGTAGCAAGTCAAAACTCTCAAAGAGAGAAAGCCCAATCCTCTTATGTGCAAGAGGACAAGCTCAAGTGATGTGTAACTTATATGTGGAAAACGTTCCCGAGGGCGGCATGGATATTGCTAGGCATAGAGATTTATTAAACAACACGTTGAATATCTTGTCAAGTTTTAATCTTCTTTGGACGAAGCCATTATTAGGTATAGCTAAATAAATAAACTACAACCCCTTATGATGGATCATGTGGCCAAGTAAATGACTGCACAAGAATTATTAAGACATAAAGTCCCATCATAGCATTACACTCTAAGGTCCCCGATACTAATACCCTCATAATATAACTTCATGATTCGGTCCCAGATTTACATGTCCTCCCAAGTCTCCCTCAATTCATTATACTACGGTGTTCTCCTATGAGCCCATATAGGTAAAGTGTTGTGCAGTCGACGTTCGCACAACACCATCATAGAATCACATAAAAGATAAACTCTTGACAAAATATCAACACATGTTATATATAAATCATTGCCAATTCATCCTATGCCCTCAGGAACATATGGGAACTACTCACAACGTGCAAACATGATAATATTCAGTGACATAAGTGGTTCAACACAATCTAAAAATATAACTTCACCACCAAATAATGACAAGTACTCAATCACAAACATGAATAGTAGCACAAGTATCTAGGGTATAGCAACTCTCAAACTACGAGGGGGACGGAGTGGATCACGGAGATGATGATGGAGATGGTGCTGGTCTTGGTGATGGTGATGATGTAGAGGCCTCCTCCCACGCCAAGGAGGAGAGGTGATGACGATGACGATGATTTCCCCCTTCTCCGGAGCTCCGGAGCAGCAGGATCTGACCCCCCTCAGAGGGAATCAGGAGTTTCGCCGCCGCCGCGGCCTCGGATGGTTTCGGGAAAATTAGGGCGTGACTTTTCGGGGAGGACGAAGGCGTCGATAAAAAGCCCCAGGCGAGGAGGTGCCCGAGGCGCCATTTAGTGGGTCCCATGCGGCCCAAGATTCTGGCCGCGTGGGCCCATCTCTTTTGGGCCTCGTGGCTCTCCTCTCTTCGGTCTTCTTCCCTCTGCCTTTCTCTCGATGAAAAACCAGCTGTGTAATTTTCCTTTTATTATTTGGGTCCCCGTAGCTCCTGAAACATTAAAAAAAGAAAAAGGAGGTTTTCTGCCTCCCAGAAATTAAATACCAAAAATAGGGACTTTGTTAGAAAGTCCCATAAATTATCTAAAACATGTAAAAATAATGATATAACAATGCAAATAACATTCTAATATGATACTAAAAGTTGTATAAATGATGATACAAAATGCACGTATCAAGCACGTAATATTTGGTCGTAGGAGCGTCAAATGCTACAAGGAACCCCTTGTGAAGTTAAAGGCAATACACATGTCTTGCTTCTATTATATATGACTCGAATGCAATGGGGACTACAATAGTGCAGCTCGCGAGATCAAATAATGAACTCCATGAGGGTTTTATGGTGGTTGAACCGGATGGAGTGCCCTAGATTGATATGGCTGCTCGATGAAGATGATGACGGCAGGCTGATGCTTATGTGGATCTTGAGTTGCTTGGCACTTTGGATAGCCCTTGGTCCTCCTTATATAGTCCTTTGGTAGGTCGGTGACACCTTCCATATATACATGAGTTCTCAGGTCACACCAGTAGCAGCCCCATGTGTCGTGGGTAGGTCTTCTTATTTTCTTTATTTTTCTCCAAGTCATTGCTTCCGAACCCGAGGGGGGGGCTTCAAAGACTTCCAGATAGGTCTTCTAGAGCTTCTCGACTATGTCTGTGCAGGACCACCTGGCCAACTCGAGGACCATGTTGGCACACGAACACATCATTGTGTACCCTCAACATCGAGTGTGATACACAGTATACGTCGCTGAGGATGTCACGCCAGGAGCGCAATACACAAAACAATCGGTGAGACCTTCTGTAGAACCAAGACCCCACACGCCTGTGAGGGACCTTGTCTGAACGCATCGCGGCTATGGGATGCCCTAGGTCGGTTGGCCGCCCTAGGACCTTGTTTTTGTTGAGAGGAGGTTCGATTTGTCTTTGCGCCCAAGCTTGTCTCCATTCTCACCTTTCTTCTCAAACAGGACATTGCCCAACGAAATGCTTGCTTGATTCACGATTGTAGCAAACTCTACTCCTTGGAAACGAGTAATTGGGTTATTGGAACTGTTGGGCTTAGGTCATTTGTGACCTTTTTGGGTTTATTTTGCCACAACGTCTCCAATGGAGACCAGAGTTTCCCAAGGACTTGAACTTTAGGACATTGCAGCATTGTGGCTTTAGTTATGTGTATCCTTTATGGATTACTTATTCTTTCTTAAGTTGTATTATTTCTTAGTTTATTTATCTTCTATTATAGAGTAACTTCCTGTATAGGTTGTTACACATAGTTTCACTTTATAGGACCTTAATATTTATTTGCATTTAATTGAAATCAACTAATTGGTTAAAAAATAGTCATATGTCCATCCCCTCTCTAGTAGACATGTTTATGCTTCACCATACATGCAGAAGTTTCACTAACCTCGTAGGTTCTGAAGGGCCACATTATCCGCCCGCCACAAGGGATGAATTGGACCGTGAAAACACATTGTGGCCGGGGACATGCCCCTCACAAGGCCGATTGTCGAACTGTTGCTTCATCACTGGGTTGTCGAAGGAGACCAATATATGCATATGATGAAACGGGAGAAATTACGACACTACTAAATCCTCCTTTGTCGACATGGGGTGAAGCCCATGTCAGGGTGGTGATGGAGCCGAGATACCATTACTCTACATGACAACGTCTCCACCGTCAGGAGGGGTGCTAAGAGCACACAAAGAAGATTCTAAAAAAAAAAAGACACACACACAAAGACCTCAGTTATACGTCCCCAGCCTCCTTGCAGGTAGAAGGCCGCCAAAGTTGAGGGGAACCAATGTTGATGTACATAGAGGAAAACAGTATTACCTCTGATCCAAAATAATGTCGCAGTTGGGAGAGTAATATGTGTTGGAAGATATTACACTGCGTGGACCTGATATTACACTGCGTGCACCACAGGTCCACGCATACTTTTCGTTCAATTTGGACTGGACCGCGGGCGGCCCAATTAAACTTTGGGCTATCAGATGGGCCCAACTACAGTCATAGCGGTCCACGTCCCGCATCGTTACGACCCGCACAGCTGCACCGATTCGTTCGCCGCGATCGCGCGAGCTGCCTGTGAGTGTGCGAGTGACCGACCGGCGCCACTCCCCGCAAGGCCGCAAGAGCGGCGATGGGCAAGGGCGGCGGCTGCCTGCCCAGCAAGAGCCAACGCGTCCCGCTCCCCCAGCCACCACACCGTCACGCCCGCACCTACATCCCGCCGCCGGCCGCACCCCTGCCGCCGCGCCCGGTCCGCATCTACGTCGTCTTTTACTCCATGTACGGCCACGTGCGGCTCCTCGCGCGCGCCGTGCAGCGCGGGGTGTGCTCCGTCCCAGGCGCGCTCGCGATCCTGCTCCGCGTCCCGGAGACCCTGCCCCGCGCCGTGCTCGCCCGGATGGGCGCGCTGAAGGCCGCCGCGGACATGGAGGCGGAGGAGATCCCCGTGGCGGACCCCGACGGCCTCCCCGACGCCGACGGCTTCCTCTTCGGCTTCCCCGCGCGGTACGGCGCCATGGCCGCCCAGATGCAGGCCTTCTTCGACTCCACCGCGCCGCTCTGCCGCCACCAGCGCCTCGCCGGCAAGCCCGCCGGCTTCTTCGTCAGCACCGGCACCCAGTGCGGCGGCCAAGAAACCACCGCGTAAGTCCTCTCGCCACCGTTACGCCGCCGCCTCGAGATCGCGTATTTCGACACCGGCCAACCGTGACTGACAATGTTCCTATCTCTGAAGGTGGACGGCGATCACGCAGCTGGCGCACCAAGGCATGTTGTTCGTGCCCATCGGCTACACCTTCAGAGAAGGGATGTTCGAGATGGAGGAGCTCCGCGGCGGGTCGCCGTACGGCGCGGGTGTCTTCGCCGGCGACGGCTCCAGGCCGCCCAGCGAGCTGGAGCTGGCCGTCGCCGAGCACCAAGGCAAGTACATGGCCACGCTGGTCAAGAGAATGGTGCACGGAGTCGATGCCAGCTAATGCTCTGTGTAGCGTTCTGTTGTGGTGGTACAGAACAGCATCGCCATGGGTTCGAGATTTTTTTTTTTTGAACACAACACAAGCATCACTGAGTGCATAGGTTACTGTGGGAATATATGTAGAGTTCGTTACAAATTACAGAGAGAATGTTGATTTACACGTGCTGCAGCTTTCACATAAACAGGTCAAAGTTCACCTGCACTGCGGTCAGAAATTCAGCTGTGTTCTGTCAAACGATTATCTGTATTCTCCGCTCAACAAAGTTCAAGAAAGTAAAACATCCATGCTGTATATATGCCAGCTGCAATTATGCTAAACTCATGGTTAACATATCTCAGGCGTGCCCAAAGAAAGCCTCACAACTGGCAGCAACTTTCAGATGGTTCACAGAAAAACAAGGTACAGTTGGTCCGCCGTCGTTCACCACTAAGAAATTCAAAAATTCGGGGATTCTGATTGTACAAAAGAATATGTCCGACCAACCTCATACAACAAATGTCTGGCCTACTCTTTTTGCCCGGTGCTATGCTAACACGTCTCAAACCTAACAAGCGCACATTTCCAACTCAGGGAGCAGTCTTAAACGAAAACTGAGTCTTGAATTTCAGCTTGTAAAATTTATCGCATCTCACTTATTGGAAGGAGTACCATTTGCCTTGCTTTGCGTCGAGCTTCCTTGGGGATCCTTCACTGTCTTGGATGAAGAAGCGCCACCTATCACGATGTTCCCCAGCTCCGTGGCCATCGCATCTCCTTCATTGTCATTCTCGTTATTGTGGTTCTCTGGAGGAGCACCCTCAACCAGATTCTCGTCCGAGTCCAGCAGCACTTTGGGCTGCCGACGAAGAGGCCCAGCATCAAACCATGGATGCTGAAGCAACTGCGCAGCTGTAGGACGCTTCTCGGGAATAAAATCAAGTATTGGGACAAGAAAATCTGCCATGGCAGTGGCATCTAAGGCGCTGAATTCATACTTCTCAACAAGCACCTTGCTGAGAGGCCAGAACCGCAAGCGCCGGATGTGCCTCAAGTCCCCATAACGGTTGAAGTAGTCACGTGAATGTTTACCACCCAAGGCAATCTAAGAAATACAAGTTCAGCTTGTCATATAACACGAACTAAGAACAATTATAGCATTTGCAGATAAAAAATACAAACACCCTTTACCCTTCGAGGCATCATTCCAAGTAGCTCCATCATCAGTGCAAGGTGATCCTGCTTCAAGAGGGAAATTGATAAGAATTGACTTCACACAGAGAGTATATCAAGACCATCTCATAAAATAGCATGTCATAGTCTATGCCCACTTATGTTTTGTATCACGTTACAAAAAAAGTCTCATCGTTGGCATGATACAGATATTACCCAGCATACTGTTTCAAGGAAGTCTTCCTATATGAGATTCCAAAGAGTTCCAATTATATATGCAGTGGAGCTCAGCAGTTGAGCACCAAATAACACAGAGGTCAATTAACTAAAACAAACAGCATAAAGGATTTGGTTTCAGCTCAACTCAAGCAATTATAGTTCTCATCTTCTACTTTACCATATTGTGGTACAATACATCACATAACACACAGAAGAAGTCATGTTGACTTCATTCAACATGTTGAGAATACCTAGGTAAAATATCAAAATCAAAGTTCAGCCTACGTTGTGGAACATTAGTACAAAGTCAAAAGGCAATACTAACACACATTATTGTTTCCAAAATTTGCAAGCAAGAATCGACCTGGGAATGGTCACTATTTCATGATTAAAACCATGGCTTCATAAGCAGATGGCAATTACATTATGAAGTGATACAAGATTACTGCGTAAAGAACCAGGCCATGACTTGTGGACTTCCACTATCCCAGTAGCAACCAAAATGCATGTAAATCTTACAATCATAGGCCCAGCTCTCATTAAAACATGGATGATGTTACCCTTAACTAAAACCAGAAGAAAAATAAAATAGTATGGCAATAGCAATGCGAGTTTATTTTACCTATAATTATTCAAAATTTGCAACAAAAAATAATCTGCTATGAGGGACTTCATTTCAAGTATAGTTTGGAGAAGTAAATGAAAGGTATGGAAAAAAACTAGAGTTCTGGAATGTAGAGTCAGTTGTTAATTGCAAGTTTGCAACAACTGCCTTACATCAAAATGGGGACAGCATTTGACAGGTGATAAACATGGTACAAATACAAGGTACTTAGTTGAAAGCTCAGAGTAAGAAAATGAATAGACTTACCTCATCCCTGTCAAAGTTGTCTCCACTATGTGGATCAAAGAGCACGTCCCCTGAGGCAAGTTCAAAGCAAATGCATGCAAAGGACCACAGGTCGGCAGATGTAGAATACTTGGAGCCCAGAAGAACCTCAGGACATCTGTACTGCCTTGTTTGGATATCACTTGTGAACTGTTTGTATGTCCAACATGCATTTCCAAAGTCCACCAGCTTGCAGCTTAGGTCAGCCTGCATCGCCATCCTCTTCCTAGCCCCTTTGCTACCCCGCCTACTTCCTCCTCCTCTCTTTCTGTCTCCATCCTGGCTAGGACTGCCCTCATTTGCTGCACCCAGATCTCCTCTATCATCCGACTCATCCGTGTCAGCGGACGCCACTGTCCCATTGCCTTCTGAAGTTGAAGCAGCAGCTGCACGCTTGGCTTTCTTCCGGTTCTTCTTCTTTTGGTTCTTAGTGAGGCCACTATTCACTGATGGTGCAGCTGGCCTCGGAGGTGGCTCGTCGGTCCTTGCAGCAGGCAGCACCAGTGGTACACCTGACTTCCGGGGATCCTTTGAGGGGTCAATAGTGGACACGAGCAAAATATTCTCAGGCTTAAGGTCAGTGTGGATAATGGAAAGCTCGCGGTGGAGGTAGTCCAGGCCAATGAGCACATGCCGGCATATCTCCTTAACCATTGGAAGTGGAATCCCACGATAGTCCGTGTATTTTATCAGGGTGAGCAAGTTATCGCCAAGAAACTCAAACACCATGCATACATGGCTACCGTTAGGGCCTGAGTGCCTGAAGTGGTCGAGAAGCTTAACAACACACCGTGAGTCATCAGGGTCACCGTCAGCAATCTGCCTCAAGATCCTGATCTCATCCATGGCAGCTTCTGTGTAGTGCTGTGCGCTCTTCTGCACCTTGAGGGCCACATACCTCTGCACATATCAACAACAAATTCAGAAAAAACTGCACAGAGGCAGCCTGAACATCACGGCAGCAGGGGTAAACAAATCAAAATATCTAGTTGGGGATAATATGATTGACGGGCAGGACCATAATAATGGGAAACGAAATTTGCATTTCTGCCTATGCTCCAAGGCAAAAGAACGAACAGTTGGTGGGCACGCGAACCTGCTCCATCCAGATCGACGTTTTCGAGCATAATATTATCGCGAATCCTAGCAACAGCAGCGGAGCGATTCAGCAAGAGATTTTGAGACGGTGGGATTAGCACGTACCGAGTGGGCGGTGTCCCAGGCGAGCCAGACGGTGGAGAAGTGGCCCCAGCCGAGCTTGGACTGCACGACGTAGGCGCCGTGCTTGAACGTGTCGCCAGGGCGGACGGCGTGGTAGCCGCCGCGGCGGTAGTCCTCCGTGCCCTCGTCCTCCGACGTGTACTCGCTGCCGCTGCTGTCCCCGTCCCGCTCCGCCGCCGCCGCCGCATCCGCCTCCTCCTCCGCGCGCCGCCGGCTCCCCGCCTCCTCCGCCCTGCGGCTCGCCGCCGGAGCCTCGGCCATCACGGGGGAACGCCGGATCTGGGGGCCGAGCGGGGGCTAGGGTTTCGTTTGGCGCCGCTTTTCTGGTGGGAGGCGGTGGCGCTGGTCCGTCTCTCTCTCGCTGCTGCCCCCTCCCCTGCGACTCGAGCGCCGTTTTATTATTATATCTGCGGGTGCGGGACGACTCGATTAAAACACTGATTAAAATCCCTGATGACGTACTACGATCTTTTATTGCTGATATTTTGAGGGGACAGATCTAGCTACTACAGTATATTCTTCGTGTAAGAAAACATAACTCGGCTAGGTTTCTTACATCTAAATCAAATTGTAAAATATAATATTATTGTGTGACAAGATGCAAGTTGCACAACCAAAGAGTCTGGTGGCCTAAGATTAGCAAAACCAAAGAAATAAGTGTCCATGAATTATTTTTATGAAATGGGACTATCCATCAATTTTTATTTAAGAATCCTTCATAATCGTAAAAAGTGATGCATCTTAAATTAGAATCAGTCCTACATAGAAATATAAGAACTACAGTTAAAAGAAAAGAGGTAAACCAAAGCACTTGAAGTAAAAAAAAATACCAAATCAAGCACCAAATACTCAACCCTAATTATTGCATTCATCTAATTTTTCATCAACCAAGTTTTCCCCTATCATCCTAAGAATTTATTCTGTTCTCGCGCACCCATCCATTGTCGGGTGTATGCATCTTCTTTACACTAGTATTAAGCTTTCTTCGCTATGGTCCTTTCTACAATATTGCCCAATGATTACATTGGTACAAGGCTATATATAACAACACCAGGCTCATATGGATATTTTTGCCTAAAACGGGTTGCATTTCTTGTTTTCTATGTAGGTCATCTTAGATTTATGACTAAATTTGAACAACTAACCTGTTGCACTACGGTTGCAGGAAACTTAACATCCACTCAAAACCTTTTGGTAAGAATTGTTCGTTTCCTCCTCCGTAAATTCAAATAAACTTTGACGCATATGAAATCCCGAAAGATTCAAATGGATACTCTGCATTTTTCTTAATCCTATATTTGTTACTCTCGTGAATCAAATAGGCCGTACATTCTGAACGCCGGGCAATTCACGTGTGATAGTGATAGCATGCCAAAGATAGCATCAGGACTGCGAATTTTCGTTTAGTGAAGTTCATTTCTTCACATATTATCTAGTGAAGCCGTGAGATGTTTGTATGCAGCAAAATTGAGGAGACACACATTGGCGGACCCAGCGCCCCTACTCCCCGGCGCTCGCCCGGGCTTCCGGCCGGATGCGTAGAGTAATTGTATGGTATTTGTACCGTATATTGTTTAAAAAAAATCATTTTATACCTTCAAATGCACTGTTTGCCCGGGCTTTGAGTATGCCCTGGGTCCGCCACTGGAGACACATACTCGTATTTTCCATTTTTCCAACATCAACCGAATCTTGTAATTCCGACACCCATTTAGGTTCGATTAAAAAACATGGAGATGAAAGCAGGAACGTCCCTGTCTAATCCGTATCCGACCCCTGACCTACCGCCGTGTCAGAGTGGCAGGTGTGTGGCAGGGAGGCTAGGCACTAGCGCAAAATTAGTGTCGTGGCGATGGGGGGTGTTGGTGCACTAGCTAAACTTATGAGACGTTGCTGTTTTTGTTAGCCAAAGAGTGTAATTCAGGCGAGAGCGGCAGCGCCATGGGGATGCTTCCATGGGCTGATTAATAGCCGTAGAGGAAATAGTACCCCATACGTACGGCTGAGCTCAAATTTGAAGAAAAAAATCCAAAAATCGTATTTTGGACTTCCAAAAATATACAAAGTAAATCACACATGCCTAGAATCTTACTCGTGCAAATTCTGGGAACAAGTTATGAAAGCTTACGAAGTGCGCAAAAGTCACAAGATCACAAGTCTCCACGCCAAAGCTACAAAATTTGGAACTATATTTTTTTTTTGAGGTTTAAGACGGTGCGCCATCCGATTAGATAGAATAGAGATTTATGTACAGTGTTGAGCTAGGGAAAAATCCCTAGATATGTAACTCTGTCATTATATGATTTCTTTTGTGGACTTCTAAAATTTACACGCACATACATACCTTCATACATTCTCAACGTGCATAATTTTTTTCGTGATGTTCTGAAAATTAGAAATGTGATTTTCTTCTCCCTCTATATTAGCCCAAGCTTGTGTTCAGATGATGCATCCCGTTCCGAATTTGACGAAATAGGCCGGAGCCCCGCTATATAAATATAGCAACCACCCGATACAACCGACAGTTTCCACATGCTGGGGCGGCAGCAAACATACACCCAAAGCAAGAAGAAGAGAAAAACAAGAGAAACAAAAGGAGACATAGGCGGATTGACTAAACGACGGAGACCCGTAACCGCTGCGCCCTCTCCACGAAGTACCACCACACTCCTAGCAGCGAACCATCGAGTCCCAAGCAGCACCTTCAAGAAGGAGAGTAACCCTGCTGCCCGGACCAGCACGCTGGTCCTAGGGTTTCCCCCGGCACTCGAGAGGAGTGGATAGGAAGCCACGACGCCCTCCAGGAAGGTATGATGTCGCCCGAGGGCGGCACCGCGTCGGTGTCGAACGAGCCGACAAGGATTTCTCCCAAACATATCCTGTCCACAACCCCAGACGATCCCTAGCATAGGAGCCCCACAAGGAAAACCTCGCCATCCAAGCCTCGCCGACCACCACCTTGCGCCACGCCGGTTACGAAGTCGCCATCGCCGTTTCACCGAAGCAACCGTCACGAGGTCTGCAAACCGGAGGTGAAGAGTAGCTTGACTAGGGTTCAGCAAAACCGCGGCCACGCGGGAGGGAACTACCTCCACCGCCGAGAGTGGTAGTCGACCGGACGCGACAGCAAGGCAGACCAGTCCCGGTTAGGTCCGGCCAGGCTCAGCGAGCCCGTAAAGCCCCGCAGGGGCACACCAGTCCTAATAGGGTCCGACCGGGCCCAGACTGGGCCCGTAAAGCCCGCCGTCACGCTGCAACCGGAGCGGCCGCCGTCATCGCTGCTCCCTACACGAACACAACCACCTCCAACTGCAGATCGGGGCACACAAATGGCAGGCCAGCCCGTCCAGACCCAGATCGGGCCCGGATGGGCCAGATCTGGGCTGAGCAGCCCGGGCGGCGCCGCCCCTGTGCATCCCGCCGTCCAGCCATGGGAGCTGCACCTCCGCACCACGTGGACGCCGCCGTGACGCCACCACGCGGCCTAGACCGCACCACCGCCGTCCCTAGCCGCACCGCCGCCAGGGGAGGGCCGCTCCGCGAGGCCTCCAACACGTACGGGTAGTAGACAGCCGCCACCGCCGGCCACTCCCGAGCAGCGCTCGGCAGCGCACGCCGACGGCGGCGGGAGGAGAAGGCCGCGAGGGTGGGCCGAGAGCAAGGAGAAAGGGGGCCGCGCCGGCCGCCGTGGGGGCGGCGCAGACGCGGGGAGAGAAGAGGAGGGGGAGGGGAGGTCCGGTGCAGCCGGCCGGCCGGCGGCGGCGCAGGCGCGGTTAGGGTTGGGGAGAGTCGCCTCGAGAGAAGGTCGGGGGCGAGGTAGCGGTCAGGAGTAGGCAATTGCCAGGATCAACCGTTCCGAATTTCCCCCCTTAAAATGCAGTGGTTCTGAAAAAGAGATGAAATTATCAGAAGAGTGTATAATGAGTCCAGCAGAGAGATATTTCCTGCAGTTTTGTTTTCTAAAAAATAAAATGATCCCAAACTGAAGAGCTCCCGGAAAATATCTCAAAGCCCGTCTCTGACGAGAGAAAACTTGCAGTTCAGATATGGCAACAGCGCGCCCGGTGCCACTCGTCAGGGCTGGCCATGGCTTTCGGAGCTCCAGCTGCCGCCGCTCCCCATGGCCACGCCACTCCGGCTCCTCTCACGACCTCATCATGGAAGCACGGCACCGCCTTCTTCAGCTCCTCTAAGCTAACCGGCGGTGGCCAGAGGGCACGGCTCGCGACTGCAGTGCACGCACTGGCGCCGGCGACGGCGACTACGGTGCCCTTCCCTCCTCCCAACGCGGAGGATCTGGCCGCCGAGTTTTCCGGCCACGGCGTCACCTTCGAGGCCGTGGGTGACAGCTGTGCCGTGAAGATGACGGTGCGCAACGGCAGCGGGGCGCACCTGCTGCTGCCGAGCGGGCTCGTCACGTCCTACAAACCGGCCATGTGGCACGGCGCCGCCACGGAGGTGCTCCACACCACCGTCGGCGAGGGCGCCGGCGGGCGGCCCGTCATCCGCGGCGGCGTCTCCATGGACATCCGATGCGTGCGCGGCGGCGTCGCCAGCGACGCGCCGTCGTCGTGGTCGCCGGGTGGGGCGTGGTCGCTCCGGGACGTGAGGGGAGGCCCCACGGGCTCCATCGAGGTGGAGCTCGTGTCCGTGGAGCCACCGGGGACAGGGAACGGAGCGGAGGCGAGGTGCGTGGTGACGCTGAGCCCGGAGGCGCTGGCCTCGGAGCTGACGGTGACGAACGCCGCGTCGTCCTCGTCGGCCGTGGCGCTGTCGGGCGCCGTGTCGAACCACCTCCGCGTGAGCACGCCGGACGCCACCTTCGCCGTGGGGCTCCAGGGCTCGGACTACCGCAGCAGGGAGCCCCTGCTGTCGGAGTTCAGCATCCGGCTCCCGGACAGCGCGCGGTCCCAGCCGGTGCACTGGGCCAAAGGGCTCGACATGTTCCTCTCCGGCGGAGGCGCGCCAGCGGCGGCGCAGGAGCCGGACGGCGAGGAGGACGACGACTACAAGCACCTGACGGCGGAGCTGTGCCGGATTTACAGCCACGCGCCCAGAGAGTTCACCGTCATCGACAGGGTACGTAATAAGACCAAACATCAACAATGGCAAATTGAGATTATGCATCGCAGGCAAGAACCATGGTGGATTCAAACTGAATTCTTGTGAAAAATTCTGTATATGCAGGGCAGGAGGAACTCGGTGTGCTTGAGCAGGAGAGGGTTCGAGGAGCTGTACGTCTTCAGCCCAGGATCCAAGCACGAGTGGTACGGGAAGTACGCGTACGTGTGCATCGGGCCTGCGATGCTCAAGCCCGTGGTGCTGGCGCCTGGAGCTACATGGCAGGGGGCTCAGTGCATTCGCAACCCAAACCTGTAGACATAGGCTGCTGCTGGAAGATGATGATGACCTTGCCTTTGCCTGGACATGTCACACACACCGTTTGTACATATTTTGCTCATGAGCAAGAAAATACATGCGAAACAGGGACATAAGTTGGTTTTGCAATTCACAGATAACGGTGCTCAAGAGAAAATCATACGAGCAAGATTGCGATAATGCAAGATAGCCATCACGATCAAAGTAAATGGATACCAGGTTACCATTACCAACATCCGAAACTATGAGATTGTTTGCAGCTACATGATAAAACAACAGAATACTACTATATACTACTTTTTTTTTTGGCGAAACCTCTGGAAAATAAATACACGAAATTTTTTCGCGCCGACAAGTAGGTTCCATTCCCGTAATCAGTTTCGATTTTAGTCTACTCTAGAATGATACCTACTTATGTCAGATACTACCTATATATAATAGCGTGAAGGATTCTCACGCTCTCAGCCCACATGACACTGTAGCGCCGCACTGTAGTGACGAATTTTGTCAAATTCGCCGCACTCAGACATCCATTTGAATTTTTCTTTCACGAATAGATGTACAGCACCTTTGTGAACAACTTCCATGTTTTAACTGTTTTATTTCGACGGACATATATATTTCTCTCTAATCTTCAAATTCGTTGTATTTTTGGCTGCGCAAAAAAAAAAAAAAAACTCTGCCAGGTTTCAAAATTTTAAATCCGGCTACTTCCATCCACACGGGCGCGCACCCTTCCAAACAACTTTTTGCACAAAAGCCCCCACGCGCTTATGTGCAGTAAAGCCCACACATTTTCCAAAAAATATAAATCGGCCCTCCGTAATAAACTTTTTGCATAAAAGTCCCCGCGCGTCACTTTCTGCAAAAAAAAAAAAAAAAACTTCAGATATTACAAACTAATTTCCAGTAACATCACCGCCAAACAACTTTTTCTAAACTAATTTTATTATCATTATTTTTAGCAACATATATAATTTATTTTGCCCTAAAATATTATTTTCCCAGTTTATTTCCCTATGAACTAATTCACCAACGAATAATAATAATAGTAACACCGCAGAAATTTAGATTAATTTCTAAAAAAAAATCATAACTAATTCATTGGCCTCGGGAAAAATATGCTGAACATATCAAAATGTTTTTAAAAATAAATCCTACTTACTTATTTCTAATTCATGAATGTTCCGAAAAAATAACCATGGTCATTTGAAATAACAAAATTAACCAACTCTTAACCATCCTTAAAATGCCAAAACTTTCCCCTACTTCACAATGTGGTTATATTTTTTGGAGAATTCAGACGTATATGAATATTTTCCACACTTCTATCAACTACATAATATTCAAATGTATATAAATATTTTCCATACTTACACAAATTACAGAAAATTAAAATGAAATACGGGTACTTCGAAATACCCTAAACGATGAATTCCTACAGATTTCATCATTTTTACGTTACAACAGGTGCGGCATCGCCGCCCCCAGATACCTAGTATGTCACAACTACAGGCGTTTCCATCCTCTCCAGGACAATTCCCTTATATCCAGCATATACATTACCAAAATAAGACATACACACACCTGATGAGCAATTTCAGATGAAAGATGGAGCCAGTGTGCTTAAGTCATCCTTAAAGTAACGCTTCCTTACAGATCGGGAATTGTAGCCATTTGGTGTCCTATCCCTACAAACTTCTGAGAACCTCGCGCTGAAGAGTCCTGCATGTTGGCGGACGTCTAGGCCAACTTGTGGAATCGTTTGCCTCCTCAACACTGTCGAGCAAAAATTAATCAATTAGGAGAGGATGACACTTATCACATTAACGTAACGAGAAAATCCAGACATGAGCATACGATGATTGATACTAATGTACTGAATTCCAGTTGTAAGCTGCTATATTGATAGGCATGGTGAAAATATGACATGTGCCTTATAAAGTTATAAGCGTTTCTCAATAGCTTGCATTCGGTAACTGTAGGGCTTTATATGGGGTTGTGGCGAGTGTAACATGTACCTGAGTAGTTGATATGTCTCTACATATGTTAAATTCTAGCTGTACACTGGGTCGCTTGGTCTGCTCGATGACCTTTTTCCTTTGCTTATTTATTGCTGCAGAAGGCAGCATCGCCTTCTGGCGGTCCTACACTACCCATGTGCTATATGTACGGTCTAAAGTCTGAAATTTGCAATTGTTATTTTGAGGGATTGAGTAAATGGCTTTCTAATGAGGAAAGTTTGCACTGAAAGAAATCTATTGATTTGTGTTATTACTACTTGCTTAGAACATGGCTATACATATTTACATTTATATATGAAGATGAGCTGAATGTAGCATTTTGTTTAGTAAGGTAAACTAAGAATTCTACAGATCGAAAATGGTTAGTCTTACCAATTTAGGAGATCCCCTCATTGAAGATTCCTGCAAGTTGGGCAAAACCATTTCCCTTTGAATCTTGTTTCTGGTGTCAGACCAACACAAGAGTAGTGGAACCATTCGCCTCCTTCACACTGGTGGGTAAACATTAAATGTTAGCACTCGGCAGAGATGGACGACGTTAACGTAAAAAAGCCATAATGTATCATCATAACATAAAAAGCATCGGTACAATAGTTCGGACGTGATAGTGCGAGAAACTACAGCATAAGGTTCCAATTATGCCCCTTTATCTAATGTTTTTCTTCGGTAATTCTAGTTTCTAGCACAGAGCGTTGCACCTGATCACGAGGACTGATGCACCAGTTCTCATCTACGACCATGAATTGTTAAAAGAATGTTTCTCTAAGTTCAATCTTGGATGGTTGTGTAGGTTCCCTTGTCTGTTTTACGAAGAATCATTCAGTATTCCATTTCTTTCCATGGGAGGGAGTATCCAGTGCATCATTACCATTAAGAGTGCCAAGCTAATGTAACATGTAAACAGTCATAGAATTTAATGAGGATGTACCGGATAGGTTTCAGCAAGAAAACTAATATAATAGGACGCAAAAAGTATTGGAAACCATAACACTATGCATATTTAATTAATAAATGAAGCAATTTGGTTATATATACTATCCAAAGGACTGGTTTGAAAGATTTGGTACGATCGTAAATCCTACGAACTACCCTCAAACTGCACCTGTGGAATTCAATGAAAAATTCTAATGCATTGACCACTAATTCCATTCGACCGTTAGTTTATACTTAATAAAATACAAAATCAACTTCTAATTGACATGTTGTACAACATCTGGAAATTGCAAACCGTGCTAGAGTACACAAGCAAGCATATAAATAGTATAACCTGATGTTATATCCTAGTAACAATAGTAAAGCAGTGAGTGCATGATCCTCATTCTGGATAACAACAGGTAGAATAAACTACCAAGTATAGGATGACCAACCACCAGTCAAGTCACAACATCATGTTAAAAAAAGCAACATAATAAAGTCTGGAAATCTCTAAAGCTTTTCTTAGGCCTGACAAGGGTAAAAACTAGTGCTCCCTCTGTTCCTTTTAATTGACGCGGAGATTTAACTGAGCAAGTACAAATCTATAGTACACACCGTGTCAATTAAAATGGATCGGAGGTAGTAATTCAGAAAACACAAGCTAAACTCGTCCAAAACTCAGAGGATAAGTATCATTTACTTAGCACCATAAAGACTTACATTCTCGTTGTCACAAGCAATCATATCGCCATACGAAACCTGAAATATAAACAGAAAATAAGAAAATCTTTTCAGCAAACAATTGAGAAGATATGTTCAATGGAAATATTAATGAAAATACCATTTCCAGGAATATTGACATATATAAGCTTCCAGCTTACCTGGTGGCATATACAGTATCTCGGTTCATTTGGATCAATCATTTGCTCCACATCCATAGATGCAGCTGTTTTCTTGGTGCTTCCTGGAGGGGGCATTAAGTCGAAGTCCATACCCCTTTCCCTCTCCCATTCCCTCTCTCTGAACTTCTTTGATGATGCTTGGGGAGTATTGAAACCATGCCTCCGTTTTTCTTCTCTGCCACCCATTGGCATTGGAGGAAGGATATGCGGTTCATCTGGAGGTATTTTTCCTTCTGCAAGCGAGAGAGAATCAGGGAATAAACATTAAATCAATATTCTGTTTGACGAAGGATTGAGGATGGCTGACAATATTTGTCTGATGACGTGATTCCTAAATAATAAGTAAAATCTGCCACAAATTGCGTATACCTTGCTTTAAATCTTCAGCAAACTGACCTAGGTCTTCATCCAGCCGCTTGACATGGCTCTCTATCTGTACAATAATACAGCGATCAAATATGAAATAAAATGTACATCTAAACTACTTCAGTCGCTTCGTACTGGGAAAAGGAGGGCACAATCCATAATTCCTCAAGCTACAGGACTATTTAGAAGGAAAACAGTAAGGAAGCAGAACCAGGTCATAAGCTTGGCGTGCTAGCAAAACTTTCTCGGTGCAGAGACTAAGCGCATTGTCCTGACTATTTTCAATATCATTCTTCATCCTATCCGAGGCAGCGTCATCATCATCCACCATGTTCGGCCTCTCGCTCCCATGGGATGACATTCCCAGGACGTACCTAATCTGCCGTTTTGTCTGACCCAGAATGCCTGCATCAATAGAATATAAGATGCAGACTAACAAAACAAACCTGAGATACAACATTCACCAAATCACCATCATATAAAACAGCGGGAAAATTGGTTATTTACCCAAAACTTGACTGGCCTTGGATTATGTACCCAAAGTTCAATGTTCATTGGTAAAATACCCAATAGGGACTTGAAAGCAAAACGAAATATTTCTAGTGCAATATTGGTAAAAGAAATCATTGGTTCAGCTTGACTGATCCCTCCAATAAAGAAAAAAAAGGATTGATCTGATCGTAAACCCTTAGATCATTCACGAGAAACTGAAGTTACAGGTAGTGGTTTCTAAACTATCGTCCAGGCAACGCATTTTACTAGTGTTTTTTTCCCTGTCACAGATAATTACTCTCCACTAGTGGATCTTTCCATGCTTTTACAGGCTTATAGCACTAGTGATCTTTCCAGTTTCCAGTACGTCCATGGTTGCAGTGGTGCTAGTACCAGATGATATCAGGAAAAGAAGTTCATGGCATATCTGCTGCAGCCTGCAGACCAAGCATGTCTGCTACTAAGTAACAAACAAACAGATTGCAGATTCTGTAGCAACAATTCATCAAAATTAGATTTTTTATGTGCAAATAGAACAACTATCACAAATAGAACAACTAAAACAGCTATGACAAATAGAACAACTAATCCTCCCAGTGGGGTAGTCTCCTACCACTTTTATGGCATTACATATCAGTGTCGACGATTAAAATTAACTATATGATAGGGAAACATAATGGAATGGCCGAATGGGAAATCCATTCATTCTCGCAATGAATACTTTAGCAGATTCTCAAAATGGATTTTCCAAAGTAAAAGGAGTAGCAAAATCATCACCATTAGCCCTCTCGTCGAGCTCGTGCATGGTGGAGAGAATCCTCTGTAGGTCGCCGGCTAGGGTGCTCGAATCTGCGGGACGAAACGATGCCAGTAAGATCAAAAGGTCCACGGGCACCCTCGAACGAAAAGAAAGGAAAATCGAATCCAGCAAATCTCACACTCCAAGTAGTCATCCACGTACACGCCAGTGCGAGCGATCGCCATACCGAACGATGGAGTGAGGGATTCAGCGGCGCGGGGCTGGATTCGATTGCGTGATTGGGGATTAGGGTTTCGGAGCAAGCTGTGGGGAATCTGGCTAAATTTCTGAAACGTTTCCTCATATGGGTGATTATGGCGTCATTAATGTGGCTGGGATGGCCCGCTGGGCTTTTTAGTCATCTGGGCCGTAGGATAGATCACTTGTATGAAATCAGTCTTTTTTTTCTCGAATAGAATCAGTTTATTATAATTTTCCTCCTACATGTCTATCCTAAATTTGTTCCTCTAAAAATGTCTATTCTGAATCTACGAGTGTTGACGCTTGACTAATACTCGCACAATATTTGTTTACTCTTCCTTTGGCAACACATATTTAGTTTGCTACAACCGAATGATTTACTCAAAAAGGAGAAAAAAATACTATAGTTGAACGGTCCTCCCGAATAATCACGAGAGCGGCTACGGAGTGCGTAGTAACTCCGTAGCATTACCCTTGTAATAAAATTATTCTTTCCTTTTCCGGTAACTGGTGACACCTTATCTCTCTTGTTCATATTTTGCAGAATGTAGGTGTGTCTCGAGGCTATTTTGATGTGTTTACCTTTTCTTCCGAAGATAGTATTTTACTTTTTCCTTTGTTTCCACATCCGTTTTCACTCAAGACAGGAGTAAATTTCTACATCTCGAATTCTCCCACATCGCTTTATCCGGATTTTGCATTGCCAATATGTGACAAGGACAAGTTCTCCCCTATTTCCTGTAAGAGAAACTTCCTATCATGAGGGCCCTCATTTTTTGCTTGATGCTCAAACCCTACCCCCCAATTCTCCTCATATTCTTTTTCTAACTCTTTTTTCCTATATATGTTCTAAACCGCTCAAATTCAACTATTTTTTCAAATGTTTGAAAGTGATAAATCAAATTCAACTTCAAAACTTAAATAATGGTACTCATCAAAACTAGTTCAATAGGGCCAAGATAGTATAAATGCGTTCAAAGAGAACTACATTAGATCATCTCGGGGTTGCGTATGAACCTCTTGGTCACAAATCCATCGATGCATCCCACGCCTCGAGTCTATCTGGAATACGCTCTAGTAAGACTGACCAACACCATCAACGCCATGTCTTCATCGTGATCACACTCATTATCATATGTGTAGCATGTCTTTCAGCTATTATAGTGGATAGTGGAGATCTGTGAGGCACAATAGTCATTGTGAGGTCCATATATGTCGGTAATAACGTGTGTTTTTTAAAACCTCGGTAATAACGTGTTAAATCCATGGATCATGTAATGCTTCAAAGATGATGGTCGGGATGTTGACAAGTATAGAGAACTTTGTTCATGTCATTTTGTAGGGCAGTTCTTTCACTTCCATGCAATCTATGCATCCGAGTATTCTCGAAAACTCTCGTTCCTCTCCGATAGTCAAATGTCTAGTTTTTTTTTTTGAAATTGTCGAAGGTCTAGCCGTGTCTAGTTCATTTGGTTCTTTCAAGTATTTTGAACCAAACGCTTTAATTATTGCATTCATCATTTTTTTAAAGCATCAATGATAGTGCCCTCACGAATCCGGAGGTACTCATCTATTGCATCTACCGGGACACCACATGGTATCATTGGGAAAGTTATAACTGGCACCGGAACCCACAGGTCAGAGACTCGTTTAGAGCGTGCCAAGTGACACGATCAATGCTTTTTATTAAATTGTTACTGAATAGTGGTTCATTTTTGAAAGAAAAAAAAATCGCATCTTGATTGTTTTTTGAAACGCTTTTTTTTGCGATGTAATCCTCTCATGTGTGAAATCCGGATCGTGCGCGGTCACACCATCCACATTACGAGCATGAAGAGCTTCATGGGTTCATCCATTATCCACTATGAAGCTACTCCCTTTGTTCCTAAACAAAAGATGTTTTAGATATTACGTACTGAAATGGGTGAACTCCCCGGAGCCAAGATTGTGTTAGTTGAAAGTCAATGGAGGCGACCGCTTGGGCGACAGGGGTCGCCCGGCGGGGCCGCCTCCGGCCGGCGGCCGGCGTTGGGCTCCTCGTGTCCGGTCCTTCCCTCGGGGGCGGGGTGAAGGGCGGCTCTCCTCTGCGGGCGTCGAGGGTGGCGTGCGAGTCGGCACGGGTGGCGTTGTGGGCGGCTCCCCGTTGTGCTCGCGCCGGCGGTCGACCTTTGGGCGGGCCAGAGGTCGTCGTCCCGCTGTCCTGGTGCTCCGGGGTGGAGTGGTCGGGCGCCATGGCTGGCGGCTGCCGGGGGCGGCGGGCCCGATCTGGGCCTGGGGGGGCCGGGCGGGTCGCGGCCGTTCCGTGGTGTGGCGCTTGGCTGGAGTTGGGCCTGGGCGAGCTGAGGAAGGTGGTGGCGAGGTTGGCCTGGTGGGTCGCGGTCGTCCGTCGCCGTGGCTGCCGGGGGCGGCAGTTGCTGCCCGGGCCCGATCTAGGCCTGGGGCGGGCCGGGCGGGCCGCGGTCGTTGAGATGAGGTTGTAGGTGGCGAGGCTGGCCGGGGGGTCGTGGTGGTGCTGTTGGGTTTGGTTGCGGCTGCTGCGCTGCTGCCGCTGGGTGTGGTTCCGGCGTGTTGCTGGGTGTTGCTCGCGTTGCCGGCTGCCGTGCTCCGCGCCTGGTCGTCTCGTCCGTGGTCGACGGGGGTGGTCCGGGGGAGGGCGAGGGTGGCGGTTTGGGGTCCCGCTGCTCAGGGGGCGGTGTGGCCGGGCGGTCGCTTTGCTCTGCTTGCCGTGCTTTCTGCCGTCGTGGAGGTCGGTGGGGAGGAAGGCGCGCTGGGTTGGGTCCCAGCGCCGGCGTCCATGGAGGTCAGGGAGGTGGCCGGTGCTCCGGCGCGGTCGCCAGAGCTGAAGGCGAATCGACGACCTCAGGCGCAAGCTGGATTGCGAGTGCGAAGATCTCAGTCGTTCATGGGGAAAACAAGCAAGGTGCGCAGCCCCAAGACATCATCAGTGGCATATCGAAGCCCTGCGGCAGAGAAATGGCATGCTTGCAGAGGACAGCTGGCAAAACGCTCGTGGAAAAAGAGAGGAATTTCGTGAAGGTGGCGTATAAAAGTCCCGACATTTTCCTGGAGTGTCAAATCTAAGAGTTCTAGATTGATTTTGCCATTGTCTGAGTTCACAGCATGTATACCAGAATCAGCGATGTTGATCTTTGTGGCGAAATCGGCTGTTCAACTACAGTTTAAATGTTTTGAGTCGTAGGTTTTACATGTACGCGACTACACGTTGAGCTGCAATGTAGTTGTCGAAATGATCGGATTCATATACACAACTCCCTGAGCAACGATATACTTATCTAAGTCACCCAATTCATAAACGCAACTCCATGCTCAGCTGTAATATAGATTCAAAGTAATCCAATTCTTATAGGCAACTACTACTTGTTGATTAAGCTCACTTCCTCCGTTTCTAAATATAAACCTTCTTACCTCTTTTAGCTTTTTCTGTTTCCTATGTTTTACTGGGTAGTTCACTCCGTATTGAAATGTCTAAAACATCTTATACTACAAATAATATGCATGTGCAAGCAGTATAACTGCTTAACCATTACGTTAAGCAAGAGCAATGGCCAGCAAAGTTTTTTAGTTGGTAATTCTAGCTTATGTGCACAAATATTTCTGGTTCATATCCTCCGAGAAGAGAGTTCTACAACAAGCAGTAGTTCGGCTCTGCGTGCGGAAGATTTGATCAAGCAAGCAGCAGTTTCGCTCTGCAAGCTGTAGACAATCCACCTCGTAAGAAAAAAGACCAGGTACCACCTTTCAATCAAAAAAAAAAATGCAAGCAATACACCACATATAGAACAAGGGACCAGAAAACCAGGAGTTCGTGTTCTTATTACTTTCTCCAGTACTACAACACTCGGAAAAAACTACTACCTTAATGTTGTCCAGATGTATCGAAAATTGGCTGCTTAGCTAACAATAACAAATAGCTGAAAACACCGAACCAAGACTCCGAAAGAGAAAAGGGTTGTATAAGAAACCCAATGTCGCAAAGTATATAAGTGACCTAACGCTGACGGCAGGACACCAAGAACCAGTCACACAGACCTAAATTTTAGTTTCCCAGGTACGATCCACGCACTCGATTTGCAGATGCTGCAGAACTGCTGAGTTTTGCGCAAATTGGGTCCCATGTTACAGCAAAAGGCGTAAGAAATATAATGCGCTAATTGCCATTCACAACACCACTTTCAGCTGCGGTTTTGGAGGCATTCGGCTCTTCAACCGCAACAGGGGCGGTACTCTCCTTGCTCACTGTCTGGTTTTGTGCCACGGAATTCACATTGACTGCATTCTTCTCCTTCTCATCACCGCCCTGGACAATGTGAATAACAAGCAGGCATCAGGGCCTATATCAACACAACCATAACTGGTGCTCATGAAATTAATGTACGGGTACAACACTTGCCTGGCCTTGAAGCAGCTGTTGCTTTACTCTCTTTTCCTGCATCAACTTCTGTCGGTTCTCGTAAAATGCAAAATCATCCAAAATTGAGGTCTTGCTGACATGTTCCTTAAAAATCTTGAGCATCTGAAGACCTTGCTCGAGCTTAACCTGCAGCATTAGCGAGACAGCGGGCAGTACAGTAAGTAATAAGTTCAGAAGCTACTGAAAACATCAATCATATTGCCAAGGAAGCATTATATAAATGCATTGACCACCCCACTGAGCCTACATGTTTCTTTAGCCAGATCGTGAATGGATAGAACACATGGCCTACAGCCAGCCAAGGTAGCACCAACCGGAAAATTGCATGTATGCACAGAAATACAAACTGCACTGTAAAGGAACATTCTTGCGTTGCTTACATACAGAATCACATCCTGAGCTTTAGCAAGCCCATGACCATATATGGAGCAGTTATTTTAGTTGCGCTGTTCTAAACTTCTAATTAACTAAGGTGCACACCTAACCGATATCACTGCGCTTAAAGTAAACAAGCTATCACATAACATGTACTAACATACATAATATCAACAGTACGTCAAGTGCGCAATGGCCCCATCATGTAATATCCAAATAAGCAGTCATTGACGGTAGTTTCAGCAAGCATACCTCTTGTGTGTCACGGCTGTTTGTCACAGGCTTATTGTCATTGTTTTCCAACGTAATATGCTTTAAAATGTTGTTTGGGATATCCTTGACAATGTGCCACTTGATTGAAAAGCAGCCATTCCACTTGTCTTGTTGCCAATAATCTACTGTCTTGTCAAAGTCAACAGGACCAACCATTTCAGCAATACCAACAAATTGACCACTTGTGTTTACCTAGAAGAACACGCATAAGGTCAACAGCGATGCTAAATGAAGAATGCATGAGAACATACAGTAGCAACATACTTACAGAGAAAAATAAGAACACAGGACATTCACTGGGTTTCTCCTGAGCTTCTCGGTATCCAGCATCCAGCTTCTTATTTCCATTAGGAGTGCTTGCCCACACATTATATTTTATACTCTTGTGCACATCATCCTCACTGTAAGATTTGATAACGAAGAACTTTGCATCCTTGTATGTCGCAGAAAAGCTTTCCTGGTTAAATTGGCTCTTATCTGGAAGGATACTGTTCTCCTGTTTCCCGGCTGAAGGGAGGGCCTGACCCTTCACAGCAATAGTGACAGTAGGTCCAAATGGTTTTTGGTGCCTGAATCCACCAGATCTTGGTCCTCTGTTAAGCTCAGTGAAGCCATCTTGATTCTCACTGCCAAACCCGAAAGGTGCTCGACCCCTAGGCTTGTATTTGACAGTATCCACGACTCCCCACTGTCCATTATTTCTCGAGTTGTACACATTAGATCCAAAACCAAGTCCAGCTTTCAGTGTGTTCCCATACTGACCATACAATCTGCTATCAGGGTACATCCTACTAGGATAACTATGAGAGGTCAGGCCCATCCCAGATGAAGGCGCCTGTGCATGCATACCCTGGAAACAAATAGAAACTAACAGCTAAGTTTTATGGGAGGACACCGCAGAATATCATGAAATCACATGGAACTTATCATGCTGCTTATATGTATCGTCGTAATGTTAGGTGATCTAGTACACAAATGATAAGTGAAACGCTATCATAGCTATTATGATCAATAATTACGAAAGGCATGAATTTACTAAGGAAAGGTCTGCAACACAATAGGGAAATTGAATAGCTTGCAGAACACACCATGAGGTTTGTTGTTGGACGGTGACTCTGACTTTTCGCTGAAGATGAATTAGAACCATAAGATGTGGAACTAGCAGTTGATCTCTGATGCCCACTAGAGTAGACTGGCACATCATACCACTGAGCTGGAGAACGAAGTCCACTGTGACCAAAATTACCAGCGGAAGGTCCACCTTGCGAAGGCCCTCTTCCATATGAACCACTGTTGGTCACTGATACATTCTGATAAGTTTGCTTACGCGGTAGTGAACTGGTGGCATTTGTGATCCCACTAGCAGTCCCAGTGTTTGCTTTTGTTGAAGCTACCGGAGCACGTGCCTGGTGAGCGGCAGCAGAAGGCAGCTCAGATTGAGAATTGGCACCATAAACACTATGGACTGCATTGGTCGGAGCCTGCTGTTGATAGTATTGACCAGGGTACTGGTAATGCTGCGTGGCATATGACTGCCCATCATGCCCGGCAGATGGGACAGGCGAACCTGATGGATACGGGCCATAGGGAGAGTAACTATATCCATGGTACATGTCACCATACACATTCTGCTACATAGATACAACAAGAATTAGCCAAATTCATAACTTACATATAGCTGAATCAAGAAACATTTCACCAAAATTCCAAATTCACCATCTACATGAAGTCATGAGCATAGTTTGGTATCTAAATGTTTTGTCCTAGCCTCCAAAACAAAGGTAAAAAAGCATAATCTAACTATACATTATACTCTTCGATACTACATAGTACAGCAGACTGCACACTAACCATAACACAAGTGTTAAGTTGTTAACTTACCTGGGCCATCTCCATGCCTTCTTGACCAGCATACCTGGTGTCCCACTCATTGGTTGAGCCATCGTAACCTGATCAGCAGCAAACACAAATTGAACTTCTCAGTTAATGAATCCTAAGACATCCAAAAATAGCCGATTCACAATTAATGAATCTAGCCATCATCCAAAAATAGCCGAGATTTACGTACCGCTAGGGTAGTAATAGGCTGGTGAGGGGTATCCATTGGGCTGGTAGAAAAAGTTGGGATCCATGGCCTCCTGGAGCAGGGGCGTTATCGACCTGTCGACGTGAGGCTCCACGGCCTGCGAATTGCCGGCGCTGGCCGCCCCGTACGCCATCCCGGAGGGCTACAATTACCAAAAGCAGCGGTTTCAGCTACCTCTCCTCCAAGAATACACACACAGCTACAGTAGAACATAGCAACAGAGAAGAGGCGCCGCCCTACCTTCTTGGCAGCGTCGGCGCCATCCTTCTTCCCCTCCAAGGAGAGCTTCTGCATGTCGGCGTGGAGCTCCGCGCCCTGCGCATTACCGGCGTTGGCAGATCCGTACACCATCCCGGAAGGCTACAATTTACCAAAAGCAACGGTTTCAGCAACCACTTCACCGAGAAGTTAGACCAGAGCAACAGACAGGAACCGCCGGCCTAAAAAATCTAGATGGTGCACACCGGCACACGGAGAATTCGTGGAGGTTAATTCGTCTGGGTTTACGGGACCACTGGGATGCCAAGAAGCTCGTTCGTACCTCGGAAACCGATGCCCCAAGATTGCGGACGGGGTGGAGGCAGCAGGGGACGGGGAAGAGCTGTCGCCGCTCCGGTTCTTCCCAGGGACTGGTGGTAGGCGCGGAGCCGATGGATAAACCCTAGAGGAGGGGGGAGGAAGGAGACGAGGAGGTGAGGAGGAGAGGGAAACGAAGATAGCCGCCACAGACTGACGCGAGGCGGCGAAGGGAGGAGAGGAGCCAGAAGAGTCGAGAGGGGTTTTCGATGGTTCACAGGCCCTGCAACCCGGCCCATCCCGCCGCTCGTTTATCTTCTGGACTTCGTTTGCTCCGCGCACCCAGGGAAACCTTGCGATGCAACCACCTTCCTGCCCTACGCCCCTAAAATAATTATTCCTGCCCTTCAAAAACTAAAGGCCAATATCTCAAAAAAAAAACTAAGCCAATGCTAGGCGTCAGCCGAGCCGATCTGCATCAGGGTGAATCTCAAGTGTCCGACTTTTAAAAATGCAATTTTTTTCATCAATCTTTAAAACTTGTGAAGAAAATTATATCATTTCGAACAAAGGTTCAACATATGCAACAAATCCGGTGGTCACAACAAACGTGTTGGACAACGGTGTTGTCGTTTGCAGCAAAAAAAAGCAACGATCCATCAACATCAAAGAAACACATATGCAACATTTGTGAAAAACTCTGTAGCATGCGCCCAAAAACCATTGTAGTATCTTCCTCGTGGTACACAACAAACACCGGTAACATTTATATACACCCTTCGCACCATTGGAATTTCCCCAAAACTCAGCTCAACCGTCGACCATGGAGGCATCGTCCGCGCTGATTCAAGTTCTCCACCCGTGAATCCGCCACACCAGAGGTCCGTCGGGAGCCATATTAAGAGAACCCTTAACCCATCCACCTGCGGGACGTCCATCATTCTCCAAGTTCGATGTGTGTGCAGCTTGTCGTTGATGGCCCCCAAGTAAAGCTTGGTCATCGCTGATGTGGGCGTACCCTCCGGGCACCCGACTGTTGGTGTACCCGATGCGGCCCAGCACCTGGAGGCCCATGAAGCCCAACAAGCTACAACTTGTAGTACAAGACAAAAACTCATAGAGGGGGATCCATACGAGACCACGTCTCTCATCGCCCTCACGGCCACCATGTAATATCAACATCATCTATACAGATCAGACAAGCAGGATGTAAGTCTTTACCTCACCATGAGGGGCCGAACCTGGGTAAATCCTTGCTTGTCAGCCGACGGAACTACCAGCGCGCCATCTCTCCCCCTCAATCAACCCGGGGTACACAACCCAGGGATTTGCCGAGTCCACACCTCGTCAATTGGCGCCGTCTGTGGGAAAGAACGCGCGCTGGATTCAACGTTTCGGCGGCTCCAATCTCCATCGACAATGGCGGCTAGATCGCATCTACTTCGACACGTACAACTTCATCAACAACAGCGGCAGCACTCCAGATCCAATCTGGCTCGCACGCAGCAGCGATCCGTTGCTACCTGCGTACGATCGGATCTCGTCGGCCAAGCGACGGCCGATCCCGGCGAGCAGAAGCAGCAAAGCCATATGCAGACTCCACCGCATGCAACCGCATGCATGTGCATGCGCGGGGCGTGGACTCCATCTTCAATTCTTCATTACTTAATTAAGTTTGTCTTACTCTCCATGGTTAAATCCGCTACTAATCGCTTTGTGCTCTAAACGTGTGTGTATGTACATGAGTCCCAATGATCCATCTGCATGCACAAGGCATCGACGATCTGATCAGTTGTCCCATGGGATTGCTAGCTCGCCACCGCACCGGAGAACCATCGCGGCCAACGCCTCGCCGGTCACCGACACCAGCCGTAGGAACCGGCACCAGGCGCACGCCGCCGCCGTCCGCGTCCGCCGCCCGAGCGACTTCTTCATCGAGCCTCCAGAACTTCACCCCTGCAGGGCAACCTCGTTGGCTGTCAGCCGGCGACACAGGACCACGGCACTCGACGCATGCAAAGCGAATCAATCAATTCGTACTATTGACGATTATTTTAACTATCTCTAAATCATGTGCTAATCACTCTATTTTCATGAGGGCAAAGCCACAGGCGAATCACTCGAGCAGATGGGAACCGCATATACGGCGACTACAGCGTATCTCGTCAAGATCGCGGATCATCGCCCCGAGGACTCGCCATCAGCAAGACGGCGGTCAGCTCTCGACTCGCCTCCGCATCTCGCGATTTAGGCGGTCGCGTTAATCACGAGTCGCGCAAACCAGCAGAGGCGCAAGCAACGAGGCAGCCTTGGCAGCAGCTGATTTACCAAGTCAAGCAAAAGCAAGCAACGACATCAGCTTTGGCCGCGCGCACCCGACAGACTGGCGACTCGGGGTGACGACAGTGCTGCGCATCGACCACAGCAACGACATCAGCTTCGGCCGCGCGCACCCGACAGCCCCGCGCGGCACAAGGCATCGACTCCGTCTTCGTCGACTTTGCCTTCGTCGACTCCGCCTTCGTCGGCTCCGTCTCCGACACTCGGGGGCTGGCGGCCCCGCCTTCGTCGACTCCGCCTTCGTCGACTCCGCCTCCAATACTCGGGGGCTGGCGGCCTCGCCTTCGTCGACTTCGCCTTCGTCGACTCCGCCTCTAACACTCGGGGGCTGGCGGCCTCGCCTTCGTCGACTTTGCCTTCGTCGACTCTGCCTTCGTCGGCTCCGTCTCCGACACTCGAGGGCTGGCGGCCACGCCTTCGTCGGCTCCGTCTCCGACACTCGGGGGCTGGCGACTCCGCCTTCATCGACTCCGTCTCCAACACTCGGGGGCTGGCGGCCCCGCCCTCGTCGACTCCGCCTTCGTCGACTCCGCCTCTAACACTCGGGGGCTGGCGGCCTCGCCTTCATCGGCCGTCTCCGATACTCGGGGGCTAGCACTTCACCTTCATTACCTCCGCCGCGTCGACTCCGGTCCGCCGCGTCGACTACCTCCGCCGCGTCGACTCCGGTCCGCCGCGTCGACTACCTCCGCCGCGTCGACTCCGGTCCGCCATGACGACTACTTCCGCCACGTTGACTCCGGTCCGCCGCGTCGACTCCAGTCCGCCACACTTACTCCTTCTGCCGTGTCGACTCCGGTCCGCCGCGTTGAAACATACTCGCCTTGGCCGTACCCGATGCTCTCCCGGGTGCTGCGCCGCACAGGCCACAACATACTCGCCTTGGCCGCACCCGATGCTCTCCCGGGTGCTGCGCCGCACGGGCCACAACATACTCGCCTTGGACGCACCCGATGCTCTCCCGGGTGCTGCGCCGCACGGGCCACAACATACTCGTCTTGGCCGTACCCGATGCTCTCCCGGGTGCTGCGCCGCACGGGCCACAACATACTCGCCTTGGCCGCACCCGATGCTCTCCCGGGTGCTGCGCCGCACAGGCCACAACAAACTCGCCTTGGCCGTACCCGATGCTCTCCCGGGTGCTGCGCCACACAGGCCACAACGAAATTGCCTTGGCCGCACCCGATGCTCTCCCGGGTGCTGCGCCGCGCAGGCCATAACATACTCGCCTTGGCCGCACCTGATGCTCTCCCGGGTACTGCGCCGCACAAGCCATAACAAAATTGTCTTGGCCGCACCCGATGCTCTCCCGGGTGTTGCGCCGCACAGGCTACAACAAACTCGCCTTGGCCGTACCCGATGATCTCCCGGGAGCGGCGCCGCACAGGCCATAACAAATTCGTCTTGGCAATTCACAGTCATCGACAAAATAAATCATTCGGTAGGCCAACAGGCTGAACGAGCATTCGAACAACTTTCGAGTGCCCATAGAGAAGTAAGCCAACAGGCTGAATAAAATACACAGTAAGCCACCAGGCTGAATAAAAATACACAGTAAGCCACCAGGCTGAATAAAAATACACGGTAAGCCAACAGGCTGAACGAGACTCTACTCATTATCGAGTCCCTCATTCACTCTCATCGGGAGTATGGCAATAACCGGCTTTCGACTGAAGGCTAATTAAGATTAACCTCAATTACAAGCAATTCAGCTTAATCTCGGGGGCTACTCCCATCGGGAGCGCTGTCGCGCCCCCGATAGCATGAGATCAATATTCAGTCGAAACATTACCGACTAAACCATCCTCTGTAAGCCCTCAACGGCCGGAGTCGAATCATTTTTACTTGTCCCTTTCAGGAACAAGACGGCGTGCCCATGAGGAAAGAGTACTTACCAGACGCATCGACTACGCCTACACGACATGCTACTTTGAGTCCCTGCCCGATTCTTCGTACCGACCAGACACTCGGGGGCTCCTGATGTGGGCGTACCCTCCGGGCACCCGACCGTTGGCGTACCCGATGCGGCCCAGCACCTGGAGGCCCATGAAGCCCAACAAGCTACAACTTGTAGTACAAGACAAACACTCATGTAAACCCTACTGGCTCCCTTTATAAAGCCAGGCAGGGGCACCCCATGGAGGGGGGATCCATACGAGACCACGTCTCTCATCGCCCTCACGGCCACCATGTAATATCAACATCATCTATACAGATCAGACAAGGAGGATGTAGGTCTTTACCTCACCATGAGGGGCCGAATCTGGGTAAATCCTTTCTTGTCAGCCGACGGAACTACCAGCGCGCCATCTCTCTCCCCCTCAATCAACCCGGGGTACACAACTCAGGGATTTGCCGAGTCCACACCTCGTCAATCGCGTTTGTGGCGAGTTCACCACTGGTGCATGAAGAAGCATCCGACGAGGATGGAGCGGGCAACCTTCAGTGGAGAAGTATCGTCAGCTGTAGTCAGAGGATAGAAACATACGAGGGAGCATCGGTGTTTGAAATCACGAAGTAGCAATTTTATCAAAGAGAGAGAGAGAGAGAGAGAGAGAGCAGTGTGGTTTTCATCTAAGAGGAGGATAGAGAGGAGGAGCGGCGGGGGCAGATAAGTTCGACCATCGAGGAAGAGATTAAGGACGGGTGGGGAGAGGTGTCGCGTGGAGCGAATCGCCTGATGGATCAGTCGGTCAATAAAATAGCATTTTCAAAAAAAAAGGTGTCTACCTGTGATAGCAAAAAAAATCATGTAACTTTGGTTATTATCAGGAAAGGTCGTATTCGGCTTAGACTATAGTTGGTGAACAGTGAACTATGAATATGCTGAATCATTTTATGATCGGCTGTTGAAAAGGGGCCATGAAAACCAAACAGACGAGTTAACACTAGAATAAGAATTTTTTTTGGGTTAAAACTCGATTAAGCTAATCCATCGTAAAACCAAGTGTAACTTGTGCTTTCGTGTATTCATCATAATCTACACATTAATAAATTAATGTGGCCATTACATTTTAGCAATATCTAGAAATAGTATTACTTATTAAGGGGGCACAAACTTGCATAATGTACTTATAAAATATTCCCGCAGTTCGATTAGCATTAAGGCATAAGAACACGAATCTACGGGGGTCATGAAAACATTGCTTGTTTCACAAGATGGCTAGTGTGTTTATTGTCTCTTATTATAAACAAATATGTTTTACTTGTAAAGTTGTTAGTTTGATAGTAGTGTGTCTCTAGAAAGAGGATTTACAACACTCTGGCACCCGATGCGTACACATACCTTGTCTCTAGAAAGAAGATTTCAAAAAGTTCAAAATTGTACTTTTGAGTTTCAAAAATCACACTTTTTTCCTGCGGATGCGTACACATACCTTGTATATTTTTGTGAAGATTTGGTGAAAAAAGACATTCTATTTTTGGCTATAGAAAAAACAAATTTGTGGTTATATACGGGCACAAAAAACTCTCTTTTTTCGCCAATTTTTTCTATGGCCTAAAATACTACATATTTTCTTATGAAAATTGCAGCGTCCGTAAGACCAGCCACACTGTGTATAAAGTGGTTTAAATCCAAGTTTGAATTGATTCAATACGATATAGAGCATGGGTTCAAAGTGTCAGAACTGAGAAGCGAACTGAGAAGAGGAAAGTGTCTTATGCACCCGAGCATAACACTTAAACCACTGGGATCACTGGTGCCCTGGAGTACAAAATCTGCTCTCACTGAGAAGTTAGTTTGGTTCATAACACTTAAATAAGCTTTGTAACATGACACAAATAACAGAGGAGGACTCCTCGTGAGAGGAACGAGCTAGCACAAGCAGGAGAGAGAGACTTGTTTACTGGGTAGTAGGTCCCATCATTGGTTGTTCAACCGAACCAACACACTACAATAAATATATAGGGACTCCAAAGTCTGACAATTTTTTCTGTTGAATCGATTCAACAGTGTGGATGGTCTAATGCATGTGTAAACGTACTTGTATATTTTTTCGCTAATTTTTTGGAGACCTAAAATACAGTTTCGGAAAAGTGAAACATTATTTTCCAGCTGAGCTCTTGATGTGGGTTCGCCCACAAGGCAGGTCCTGACTTTCTAGAGGCGTTGAACGAACTAAAAGATAGGCCATTGCATCAGTAGAATAGTAAACAAAAAATTACAAGCATATATATGAGTATGGATTTCTGAGTAGCTATGCGTACATAGGGGGCCAATGCCCCCCTCCCGCCACTAGCCTAACATTTTATTAGCTAAAATATTTTTATGTTTGACACTTTTGCTATAAATCCCATGGGTGTACTCCCCCTCTAATACAGACCCAAAATGTTTCCCTAGCCTCCCACCTCCCAAAATGACGTGGTGCCAGGAAAAAAATATATCTATTCTTTTGTCAAAACAACACAAAAAAAATCAATTGACCATAAAGGAGCATGAACAACTAACTTAATTGGAGTAAAATAACATAAATCATCAGTCCCACTTGTTCTTGATTTCAGCCCGTCCGCCCATTTCAACAAAGAGAGATCATAAGAGAAAACACTAATGTACCACTGGATATCCAAAATTAATCAAATAGTCAAAGGAGAAATTAGTTCAAATTCCACGAGTCCATGACCCAACTGCCGGGATGGTAGTGTTTACATGACAGATGAATCTCGCATGGAGAGAATGAATTAAGAGTGAATCAAGAAATATCAATATGCGACAATTTCATTTAGAATTAGCATGTTGTTTTGGGGGCAATGGAAATGAAGAGAGAAAGGGATAATAAATGACGTCCTCCTACGCGCCTGGTACAAAAGTGGAGACCGGCTCCTCTTGAAGCGCATGTTTTAGTTGTATTGATCAAACCGCGGTGCGCCCTTAGGTGTGGATCTTGAGTGAGCTTGACTCAACTCGGATTCAAATCGTAAATAATGGTTAGTTAACGAGCATGTTTGACTCAATTCATTAACTTAACTTAACGAGATAAAAGAAACCATGTTGTCTCGACTCGAGTTGGCTCTATAAGCTTGATAAGATCATTAAGAAACTCATATATTTTTGTCTTGCGGGTTTTGGGTTTTCTTTGGTGTTAACTAATTTGTGAGCTATATGAGTGCTCCCAACTCGATTCATTAAACTTGTTTCTTAATGAGCTAAAAATATCAACTATGCTCGACTCATTAGTGACTAAGTTCGAGCCGAGTTTTCGAGTACTTAATATTCTCGCAAGTTTCTTGTTTTTATTTTCACCCCTATGTGCTCGCACTTTTCTAAACTAACCTGGTGGACCCTAAGCGCCTCTATTTTGTTTCTTATTTCCTTGCTCCACAAGCTTTAGCCCCTCATAGTTGACTATTTGTGACATTTGCTAATGAGATTTATATTACAAGGAATACCAAAAATATGCACTTGGTATGGCCCCTAGACATGCTGGCCCTGGGCCGTTGCCATTCTTGCCCTGCCCCAAGGCTGGCCCTGTTTGTTTGTGTCTCTAGTTTTAGTATTAATTTCGAGTAAAAAGGTATAAGTTCTAAAAAAAGTAAAAAAGTGTATAGTATTAACTGGAATTTCTTTCTCAATTAGGCATGAAGACATCTTGATGGACTTCATTTGACTGAATTAAATGTGTTTGAATTTTTTTAAGTAGTTACTAATTCAACGGGGTAATGTATTGTTAATTTCCTTTCACCCAAGTGCGCATTTCAAAACCCTAGTAATCTACTAGTCCCTCTGTCCATAAAAGGATGTCTCAACTTTGTCTAAATTTGCATGTATGTAGACATAGTTTAGTGTGTACATACATACACATTTAGGTAAAGTTGAGACATCTTTTTATGGACGGAGGGGGAGGGAGTACCTGACAGCTTAGTGCGAACTTCTTATCTTTAGAATTGCACGCATATATGAAATAAACCTTGTTTGTTACTTGATCAAAGATTCATATTACAGCGCATGTGAGTCTACAAACGCGAACATCAAATCTCATATGCACCATGCGAGCATATTAATTTTATCCCGTCGTGTGTTACATGTACTACTCCGTAATTGCCCATAACCTATTTTCTCAATACTCGACGCTAGCTACCAGTTTAGCTGGTTTGTTCAAAAGTCCATCCTCTTGGGTGTATGTAGCCTTGGTGGCCATAGCGATATCCGCTTTAAATAACTTCAGCGGGAAGCAAAGAGAAACCCTAGCCCACCTTGGGCCAGCCCACGACCCAACCAGGCCCACCTGCCGTCCTTCCCCGAAAAAGAAAGCTCCAGTTTTGTTCATATCTGGAAGCAGCGGTTCGTTGCTTGAAGAAAGAAAGATCTCCTGCTCCTCTTTTGTCCTGACCAGCCTGCTGAGTTGATCCACGTCCACCTATTTTCGGCCAAGGACTTCAGTTCGACCTTCCAAATTCGTGCAAACCGAGAAACTTGAATGCTAGGGAATGATGTGATCCTGGCGTTGCACCAATGTGGCAAAAAAGGTCAGTGAGAAGATTGAGTAGCATATTGTCCACCTTTTGTTGGCCTGTAAATACTCCTTCCGTTCAAAAATAAGTGTCTCAAGTTTGTCCAGATACATCCACTTTTGGACAAACTTGAGACACTTATTTTCGAAGTATATTGCGGGAAATCCAGTTTGGTTTGTAGGACTAGATGATGCTATTATGGAAAAACATATTTCGTAATGTAAAAAATTATGGAAAAAACATAGTATTTCGTAATGGGCTGGTAAAGTCTTCCATATTTTTTTTCAGTTGGTCTTGGCGAGAAAAGAGCGAGAAGAAAAGCGTGGCATGGGCATGGCCGCTTTGCAGGCTCCGGATAAGAAGAACACGCCGCTAGCGTGGTGGTCCTGGTCAGGGGCGGTCCTGAAATTTTGGGGGCCCAGGGCGAAACTAAAACTCGGGGCCCTTAATATAGACATTATACCATTAATAACGAATATATGTGTAAAAGATATGTTTGCAATAACACTTAAATGCATCCAAAAGAAGTACACCTATCAAATAAAATTATACAAAATCACCTTATAAATTTATTCTAACATTTATCGATGCAAATTCACTTATGATGGGGTCGATGTCAATGTCGTCCAATAATTTCTTCTCAATGCATAATGTTGCCAAACCATTTAACCTATCTTGAGTCACTGTTGACCACAAATAGTTCTTCAATAATTTCTAGTTTGAAAAGCTTCTTTCAGCCGATGCCATATGTTATGGGCACAATTAATAGCATGTGATAAGCAATAGAGATATTAGGATAACAATCAACTTCTCTGGCATGTTAAAAAATCTCCATGGCAGACATTACAACATCGGCAATGTGAATCTGATAATCTTTAATTTGGAAATAAGATCATATATCTCAACATCATATGAACCACCATGGAAGAATGTTTTTGCAAGTTGTGTGCAAGGCTCTTCATGTTCATTATCATTTAGTGACTTCAAGGTGACCGAGCTCGGTTAAAAGCCGAATAAACACCATGAGTTTATTTTTGCATGTATGTGAATTTAGAGAAACTGATTTGAGAGTATGATTAGAGAATAGTAATATTATATATCTTGGATTGGTCAAATCAGTGTGGCGTATTCTCACGATCGGGGGCCCCAGAATTGAAATCGACGAAATGATGAATTGACAATGTATATTAGAGGAATTTCGGAGAAAATAGATTGATCACGAATTCTGAATTCACGATTCACACCTACGTCACAGATACGTAGAAAATAGGAGTGCTATTTTTTACCGTAGCGCCAGCTGCTGGGGCCAATTAATGGCGGCGGCGGCCTGGCAATGGGATCACAATTCACAGGAAAAGAACAGCGACTCGCTGTCGTGCATTTCTTTTTTTTAGCATCCGCTGTCGTGCATGCGCATTAGTGCATAGCGATGCGATCTGCTTGTTCTAGTTGCATGGGCCGGCCCATTGCTTTTTTTCCCTGCTGAATACGTTATGTATATCGTATACTGTCTATAGTATAACGTACCTGGGGTGGGGCCCTGGATTTTGGGGGCCCGGGGCGGCCGCCCACCCTGCCACCCTCCAGGGCCGGCCCTGGTCCTGGTGGCTCTGCTCGCTAGCGGTGTCCCGACGAGACGCGCGGCCGGCAGGTGTTACTCTGCCGCGTGCGGTTTAATTTGACATCCGCGATCGTTCATGAACCGCGTGGCTCGAACCAGAACATACGTGATCGGTTCGTGCGCGAGGAATTTTGGTCCGCAGGATTTGATAAGGAAAAAAAAACCTATGATTGTAGGCCGTGTTCATTTGAGTTATGCAGAATTTCAATTTACTAGACCGCATCATGGGGGAAAGTTCTACAAGGTTTGTGTAGATTTGCAAAATTTTCGATAGAATAAGGTTTTTCTTAAGACCCCGATAGAATAAGGTTTGCGCCCGCCTCGGAGGGCTCAGGTGGGCCAGGCTGCTCCCTCCAAGGGGCCACTAGTATGCGGAGGCGGGTAGCTCCTGCGTGATGCCGGAAGAGGTGCTAATCTTCATGGTCGGCGCAGGCAAACCGTGAAGGTTAACTTCGATGTGCTCTTCTTGCCACACTTCCGGCCGATAGAGGCGTCGACGATGAACTTGCTGCCGCTTTCAAGCGGTGGCGAACAGCGACTCCGATGGTCTGGCCCGCCAAGAAGCCACCATGGCAGGGCACGAGCTCACGTGGCGCTGGGCAAGTCAGTGTTCCAACAGTTAAATGAAGGATGCATGATGTTTTCAAGAAAAAGTTAATATTCGCCTTAATCCACGAGCGTTTTGGCGATCCACCCCTATAATTCTGAACAGAGGGAGTATTCCCTCCGTTTAGATGTATTGGGGCCATAATGAATTGCATCGTGACTAAGATGGTTTTCTACTGATTCAAATCAACTTCTCTTTTTGTACATGCATTGGTGGCACGGGAATCTTAGGTGCATGCACTGGTTGTTGCCTACATACACTGATCATGGCCCACCAATTTATTAGCCTAATTAACTGATTAATGCCTTATTTCTTATTTATTTTGGAATACATAGTTTTTTATAAAAAGCCTAATACACCTAAACGGAGAAAATACCTTGAATCGTCATCTAACAAGAAAGAACAATTAGGAGTAGTTACCGAGTCATCACTTGTCTTGTCCTTTCAGAAAAAAAAGAGCCTAGCATTTAGGCAATAGGAGACGTCACTCAAAATCACCAAACCATCCTCATTCTTCCTTCCTCCTTGTGCCAATTAGCCACTTGAACCTTGCGGACTCTTTTTCTCCGCGTGCACCAAGGTGAGGAGAAAAGGTTCTCTTTTTCCTTGTCATTGCGGGAACATACATCGGCCATAAAAAGGATTCTGGGCAGCACATTTCTTCATGTGACGCTCTCTATGTCAAGGAGCTACAAAGAAATATCTGGGCGGGTCCAACTAAAAAATAGCGCAATTTTTTGTTGACTAACTGAGATTTTGGAAGGAAAATTTGATTGAAAAACATGCAATTGAACCTGTAACTAATAATTTGGGAAAAGAAAGTAATTTACAGGGAGTTTTGACTCGTGGTTCTAGATGCACCTGTTATGAAAATATATTTTAAAATGTCAAAATAAATCAAACAAAAAATTCGGAGCTACATCTCAACATTCTATGTAAGCGCAAAAAAGTTTCACGAAAAATACATTTTTTGTGACCTGTGCAAAAAAGACAAATATGTCTCGTACAAAGTCATTTTGAAGCATTGAGATTTGTCGTTTTCACACAACCCACAAAAAATGTATTTTTTTTGCGAAACTGTATGTATGGACGAAAATGCTCAAATATATACCTGTTTTATTTTTTTGACATTTTGTAATACATTTTTTAGGCAGTGGGATCATATGCTCGTACTGCCCAAAACTGATTTCCAAATTTGCACCTACTAGACTAGCAAAAATTGAGTTTTTAGATAGTGGGATCCTCGTACTACCCATTTGTCGTTGCTAGCAATGTCAATATATACAGGAAGAACGTACAAGAGCGCCCTCGATAAATGGTCATACCGAGTACTTGGAATTGAAACGATGTCAATATATTCTCTCCGTTTAGGTGTATTAGGCCTCTTATAAAAAACTATTGTATTTGTTCTAAAACAAATAAGGAATAAGCCCAAATCAATTAATTAGGCTAATAAATTCGTGTAACATGACCAGTGCATGCACACAAGATTCCCGTGCCACCAAAGCATGTACGGAAAAAGACGATTGATTGAAACCAGTACAAACCTACCTTGATCACGGTGCGATTCATTAGTGGCCCAATACACTTAAACGGAGGGAGTATACAAGGGAGTATACAGAAAGAACGTCATCATTGACAAGGTTTCTCAAAATATGTGCTCACTGATTGTTATTGCAACTTTCACAAACTCTAAAAAAAAGGATAATAACCTGAGTATATAACTTTGGAAGGCCATTTTTACTTGTAATAAGTTGTAACACTTGGTTACATGACTGCCATGTATAATCCGCTCAGTTCTAAATTTCGAAATGCAGCAACTGTAAATTGAGTTGAACTGATGTCAATGTAGACAATACTCCAGAATAAGTTTGCATCGATCTAGTGGATTATAAAACTATGATTTCCAATTGTCATTCCTAGTCAAAATTACACGGCAGCCTTGCCCTCACCACCTTGCCTCCTCTTCTTTGCCTTGATGAACTGAACAAGATCCAGGAGCGCGGCGTTCACCTCGCCATTCCTCGTCAGAACCTCGGCGACCTCCGCTGGTGTGACGGGCACCTCCTCTATGAGCCGGTCGATCTCCGGAAACATGTCGTGCTCCTTGACGGAGTGGTAGTTGTTGACCAAGATCCTGAACGACTCCGAGGTGCAGTACCCCATGTGGATGTGCACGTCCATCCTGCCGGGCCGCAGCAGCGCCGGCTCGAGCCGCTCCGGGTAGTTGGTGGTGAAGACTATGATCCTCTCCTCCCCGCTGGTCGACCACAGCCCGTCCACGAAGTTGAGCAGCCCGGACAGCGTCACCTTGTCCTCGTTGTCGTTGTCCCCGGTGAAGCCGGGCGTGGGCGCGCGCCTATCGGGCCCTTGGTCGCTGGGGCGCTGGTGCAGGTCGACGCTGCAGTCGATGTCCTCGACGACGAGGATGGAGCGGTTGCTCATGCCGACGAGGAGCCTGCGGAGGTCGGAGTTGGACTTAACCGCGGTGAGCTCGAGGTCGTAGACGTCGAACTTGAGGTAGTTGGCCATGGCAGCCACGAGGCTGGACTTGCCCGTGCCCGGTGGGCCGTGCAGCAGTTACCCGCGCTTCCGAGTTATTTGCACTGGTGGTCACACAACTCGACAGCTATGTGCACTTAAGTCACACATCTGGATAACTGAATTTTTTGGTCACACAACTCGTCATCTGGTGCACTTAAGTCACTGACCCCACCTGTCAGGCCGTTTTCCGTTGAAGTTGATGCTGACTGGACACGTAATTTTGCAAAACCCTCCCTGTATTTTTGTACATTTGCAAAAACCCTCCTGTATTTTTGGACATTTCAAAAATTCAGGGGTTTTTTTGAAAAAAATACAGGGGTTTTTTTTGCAAATGTACAAAAATACAGGGTTTTTTTTTGCAAAATTACGTGTCCAGTCAGCATCAACTTCAACGGAAAACGGCCTGACAGGTGGGGTCAGTGACTTAAGTGCACGAGATGACGAGTTGTGTGACCAAAAATTCAGTTATCCAGATGTGTGACTTAAGTGCACATAGCTGTCGAGTTGTGTGACCACCAGTGCAAATAACTCCGTGCTTCCACGCCCTGCCGATCCTCCGGTAGTAGTCCTTCCTCTTCACGAACATCTCGAGGTCGTCCATGACGGATTTCTTGAGCGTGCTGTCCATGGCGAGAGTGTCGAAGGTGAACGGATGGCGGAAATCGATGGCGTTCCAGGCGTCGTACTCGATCATGTGCATCTTCAGGTTCCGCTGGTGGTCTTTAATGGCCTTGGCGGTGTCGAGGACAAAGGGGAGGTAGGAGGCGAGCGCCTTCTCCTTGTGCTTCCTGTGGAAGCTGAGCTCCAAGGACCTGAGGCAGACCGGGAGGCTGCCGCGGGCGTGGGCGGTGGCGCCGCGTGCGTTGGCGAAGGCTTCGCGGGAGACGAGGCGCCAGGTGTATGTCACGCCGTCGTGGGCGTCAACGGTCTCCTCGCCGTGGTCCATGGTGAGCGTGATGTCCCGGAAGGACTCGTCGACGCGGCAGGCGCGGATGTGGTGCACGCCGGAGTCGGAGGCGGCGCGGGAGGCGAGGTAGGCGCGCGCGGCGTCGTAGAGGTGGTTGGGCGCGGGGCCCTCGGCCTCGTCGATGACGATGGTGCGACGGGAGGAGAGGCGGGCACGGAGGGCCGCGAAGGAGAGCTCGGAGGAGAGCTCGGTGGGGAGGAAGTTGTTCAGCAGGCCGTGGAGCACTATGAGCGTCCCCGCCACCGTCGCCGCCGTCTCCACGCACCTGTCGTACGTCGACATCGCTGCGTATCCTAAAAACTCGATCAGGTTTCGGTGTTTGGCATGTTACCCTCTAGGGGCCGCCCCTCGATGCTTATATCAATCAAGGATCTAAGTACAAGTTTAGGAATTCATGATCTTGCCTTGCCTTGCAAGTTCGGACATGTATGAAAACTTGCCGCGCGACCTGACTCGTGGTCTGCCCAATTTTTTATAAGAAAAGGAAAAGGGGGTGCTAGCCTGCTAGGGGGTCCGGCATCGCTGACAGGATTTGTGTGCTGTTGTAGCAACGTTTGCAGCATTTTTTTCCACTGTGGGTTAAAAATGTGCAAAAATCATGGCAGCATTTTTTAAACACAAATGTAACAAAACAAAAATTATTATGCAGCAAAACCCCCAATGCCCGTAGCAAAAATCCTCCCCGACCTTCGCCGGTAGCAACGCTGAACACCGACGGTAGCATCGCCGCCATCCGCTGGTAGCATGGACGACAACCGCTGGTAGTAGACGGTGTGGACCTGATGCTACGGAGATGCTACCGACGACGCTCGTCGATGCTACCAACGGAGGTAGAATACGAGGCCGCGGACGTCGCAAGAGGGACAAAACGTGGCCGCCTGGGAGGGACAAGATGAACCCACCGATGTCGCTGCTCGTGGAGGAGATCGCCAGAGGAGCGGTGAGAGCGGGGTGGCGGACAGCCGCGAGGCGCCGGCGTTTTGGTGGTGCGTGCAAGGCTGCAAACTTTGGTGCTACGCGATCCTATTCTGGCTATAATCACAAGATAATGAAGACTGTACAACTGCAGTTGGCTAATATGAGAAAATCATTCACAAAATCTTGCCATTGAATTCAGTTGGGAGAATCAACATATGTACTTCCATTCATACACTGCTACAAAAGAATCCTCTTATAAACAATTAAAACAAACGAAAAAAAATCTATAACCTTTTTTCTGTAATTTCTCTTTCGTATAACTTCTTCCACCCAAAACTGAAAACTCGACTATGCACACTCCTATTAACAAAATCTTCAGTACCCAAGAACTTCACAAAAAGCTGTGTCTGTATGCTGTTGTAGAAGAAAGTGGAACTGAGAGTTCTGCCTCAGTAGTGGTGGCGGCTCCACATCAGACGGGTTGATGTCAAGCATCAGTCGTGCTATATCATCCAAGGATATCGGTATGCTGCAATTGCATTCATCAGGGTGTTAGATCAATGGCCACTGTTGCAGTTTTTGTTATGTACATCTTTGAGCGGGTAGTATACATACCTTGAATCGTCATCTAGCAAGAAAGAACTATTTGGAGTAGTTACTGAGTCATCAGTCGTCATTGTTCTCATATTACCAATTACCTGAAAACATGATCATTTTTGTTTACTTGTGCGTGCTTTTATGGAACCCTACATGCTAATGCTTGTCTATTCTAGCAAACATTCATTTACCTCTTGAGATAAACCTTGTGCACCATATTTGTCGTCCCAGAACATTGTTCCAATGCGATATATTTGGCTGATGCTCAGAACCTGCGAAAATTAGAAATATGTGATACTTGATGGTTTGCGTTATTTAATCATTTTCAGTAAGCTTGTCTTGTTCAGGACTTACGGGGCAAAGATCATCAGTGATTTCATCCAAGGTTTTGTGTGACTTCTGATGCAAAACCTGCAATTTAATTTCATTTAGTAGGTAGACAGTAGACATATGGAACATCTATGATTGTCAATGAGCATCTTCTCGGGCATACCAGGAACCCAACTGACTGCCTTATGTGTTGTAGTTCATCCCAAGATGTTCCTGCATACTGGATTACAAAATATATTTTTTAGTCTGGTGATTTTCTGCTGATTATCATTTTTCTTGTTAAAATTACATTTTTTTACTTCACCTCTTCAGTTGTTGCAGAGCACCATTGCTCTAGTTCCTGTAATCCGGCTTTCAAAAATTCCCCATTGCTAAAGGAGCAGCATTCACGGCGAAGTAGCAAACTGGATGAAGAAATATGAATTTGCTATAGTTCAAATTAAAAACATTTGGTGATGCATTTACTAATGATATCTCACATGTTGGTGTGCAGTCAAGAGGAGTTTTTTTTATTGAGATAACATGTACAAGAGTAGCAGTACCTGTTGAAGAGTTGAATGTTCATAAATGCAAATACTTGACCGAATGTTTTCCTAATGATCATAGGAGGTACCTACAAATGAAGTTGAAAGAGGCAAATCCTCAGCATATTCATAAATTATTCTGTATTTCCTGACAGGAAGACAACTGAAAACAAGTACGGCTGTACTCACATAATTATTGTTCATTGTTTCCAGTGTATTGTTCAGGCACTTAACAATGTTTTGCCAATGCACACTTGATGCTTGCCTTGATAGTGCACTAGAGTGTATGCTTTTCAATGATCCTCGAGATGGTCTCACACGACCAGCTCTTGGAGCCTATGAAAATTGAAAACTGTTAAAAAGATCATATTGCTTAATACACAGATTGGGCATGGAGATGCCTGAGGTACCTGTATGCACATAGTCAGTATCACACTTATTTCCTTCTTCAAGCTATCTCTGATCATGCCATATATCTTCTCGACATATGCTGTTAACTGTTGCTTGAAACGTATGGCTGGATACTTAGCCTCTACCATTGATTTAGTGTCTGCCCTTCCTACCATTCCACTGTATCCGCTTGAAATACCTAATCCTGATGATGATGATCGAGCATTCTGAAAGTGCAGTTTCTGGAACGTAAGCTCTTTTTTTTTTCCTGAATGTAGGAGATTTCAATCCTAATTGCATAGAATGGAACTGAAAATACATAGCAGTAGCAGTTCAAAATGAAAATGAAGATTGAGCATGAGGAGCAAGTCCGGATGCCCAACAGCCTCTGGACTACTACCCCCATGCTAGAATTTAAACAGAACTTCAACATGTAAGATCATGATTTACAATGAGATCACAGATCAAAGGTGCTAAATTAATTTTAGATCTCAATCAAGACATTTTATGCAGACCATAAGTCTGGATCGAAAACTCACCTGTGCCATTCTATTGAATATGTTGCCTGTCGCGGTCCTGCTGCGGTTTGATCCTTTTGTCGATGAATTGCTAGTTTTAAGGGTATTTTGTAAAAGGTGTAGGAGGGTCGACGTTGTCGACAACCAATAAGCTAGTTCTCCAGAACTTTCAGCATTCTGTACATGTATTCAGATAATGAGTTTCTCATCAACTTATCAACATTCTTATGCCACTGCAAAGAAATAATTATATAATACTCCCTCTGTTTCTTGATATAAGGTGCCTAAGTTTTTGAGAAAATTTTCAAAATATAAGGTGTATTGCAATTTATTGACAATTTTACTCATCAAAAAACGAGTCACAATCTAGAATGGAGTAATTTGACGGATTATTTTCAGTTTGGGGCTAATAGAGACTCTTTTTTCTCAAAAACATTCAGTACAAAAGTAGTCCGCTGTATGTAAAATATTGGTGTCTTAATATCCGTGCCAAAACCTTAGACACCTTATATTAAGGAATGGAGGGAGTAATTTATTGGAATAACAACCTCGATAGATGACCTAATTGTATGGATGATACGGTCAAATATGTTAGTCTTTTCTGCTTCAAATGAGAGCCAGTGAAGGAGTGATTTGTAGACGATACATGCTGCAGCTGGTCTTCTGTTGTCATATCTTCTGTCTTCAGCCAGGCTCTTAATAAGGACATCATGATTTTCCTGTGAAAGAGTGAAGGCACAGCAGCAATTGAAATAGTACATTACTGAGCATGCACAATATCTGTTAATTAAATACATGGAACTTTGTTTTCCACAATGATATCAGTGTTCAAAGAACCAAACTTACTTGTTGTCGGTCCGTGAGTGACGTCTGTTTGCTTAAATTCTTTATCGGAGGAACAACCAACTGCTCCTGCAAAGCATAATATATATGCATTAATCAAAGGATCTGCTTGATTATTTTTTCTTTTGTCTTATAGAATGATTTTTGGTAGCACTGGGTTGTAATACATACGCTGATGATTTTAAGTTCTGCAAGCTGCTGTCCATTCTCGAGAACCTGGTGAGATTTTGAACACATAATTTAGTGCAGTTTGTACTCCTGAAATATAGTTGTTAAATCCATAGCAATATCTCACTAAACCTTTCCTCGAGGGATTTTACCTTCATAACTGGTGGCTGAATGACTCAGGAGTAACTACTGCTTGAACAGCTAGTGCATTGCTGCGGAGTAACTGATTCTCTGACTCCAAGATGGCAATCTTACTTTCCAGACTAGACAAATCATTCGTTGTATTAAGTCATGAGGCTTTCACATAGGAAAGTGGTTAAGAATGCAAAACAGGGTATCCATACTGTAACACATTTACCTCTCTATTTGTTTTGTCTTATCGTCATCTGCTGATGCAAGCAACGATTGTTGACGTAGAACATGGTTTTCAGATTCCATGTTTGATAAATTTGTTTCAAGCCTAAACCATATATCACAAGGGAGTGAATGGATACGACATTTAATCTCTACAAGTCAATTTGTCCAAACTCCAAATCTCCAAAATCATTAGTACCTGGCAAGCATCTCTTGAAGCTGATTAATTTTCGAGTCTCGTTCTTGTGTCTCCTGTGACAGTTTGTCAGACTGTGTTTGAATCTCAAAAAGCTTCTTCTCAAGATCTTCAGCCTTCATTCTAAACGTACCAAGCTCGCCCTGGATCAGAACATGGATAATGAGAATTTTTCTGTAGAAAAAATTGTGAGTAAAATTGTGAACCTATTGGGCATTTATAGTATACCTCAAGCTCTTCATTTTGACTTGTCAACAACTCAACTTTTGCATTGTCCACCACTGGTACCTCTACTATCTTTGGTGGTGCCTGTTCAATTGCCAACTTTGCAGCTTCTTTCTCCTTTATTATTGCTGCATGGGCTTCCTCAAGCTTTTCTTGCATTTCTTGCAAAGCAGATTGTAACTTCGTAACTTCTTGACCCTTGGCTACCTCAAGGTCAACCTAACAGCAAGATATAATTTAGCAAACTCATTGCGTCCAAGCAACATATTAGGATCTACAGAAACAGATATGTTGATCTAAGTGAGTTACCCTCAAATGCTTCTCAACATCTAATCTCCATGTGAGCTCCTCAACTCTCTTTTCCAGCTTGTCTTTTGCTTCTTTCAGTGCACCATTGTCTCTCGCTTCCTGTTTGCACGCTTATATTTTAGTTTAAAATGCATTAAATATACATGAATGCTCTACAACTTCCCAATTTGAAGTTCAACAAACCATTTTGAGCTTCCGAAGTTCCTTTCTTGCAACACGACACCTCCACGAGCACTGGAGAATCAAAGAAGCTCTTTTTTGCTGTTTGTAAGCAACATAAGCTTTGTGTTGGCGCCATCGGGTCTGAGATCAACAAAGTAGTTCAGTGTGGTTGATTATGAAATTATACCGTGTCATGATTCACATAATAATACAAACCTGGATGATTATGGAAGCTTTGGTCTCTCTTCTGAATCTGTGCTCCTTGCGAGCCGCCATTGCACGTAATCCTGTCTGTATTGTTATTGATGATTTGTATACTTGTATATAAGCTTTCCAGGCAGAATGAGTCCGTGTGTGTTTCTGTATCGTAATTGCAGCTGCGACTCTTCTCATGTGCTCAAAAAGCTTTCTAGCTAGTCGTGCTGCACCATTTGAGTATATTATTTGTCAGTGTCAAGTTAGAACTAAATAACAAGTATTCATATCCAAGGCATGAAGTACTGAATGCAAAGGAGTGAAGAAATACCTCTCCAAAACTTCTGAGTCTGAATGGAAGCTTTTTTTAACTGGATGAAATCCTTTCGCATGAGATGTGTTCTTATACGCCTCTGGATAAGCTTCACAGCATTGGCCAATACTTCTGCTCTTCTAGCATCCAGCTCTGCCATCTGACCAGCTCTCAGGAATACCTTTGTTTTCCCTATCTGACAAAGAAAAGGGTATGCACAGTCAGTTCCAACTTGCGAATACATATTTGGTGGATACAGTTGTTATGTTTCACAACTTCCCATTTTCACTGTAGTTTACCTGATATCCCGTCAATCCCATTTTATCACAAATTGCTGCGCAAGCCGTCTTCTCATCAGAACTGCAAAATTGAACAAGGGCATATCTGACTGATATATTCAACTTGAGTTCCACCTCCTAATCAATTAGCATTTGGAGCATCCATACCTATCCACAAGCTCTGGTGCAAGAACTCCAAACCGATCAATGAACTCATCAAATGTTCTCTTTGTCGGATAGCCAGCACAACTGATCCGGATTGCTTCCAAAACACCCTGCACCATGAGCCATGAACATAGTGCAATTTTCAACTGAACTCAATGGAGCACAAAACATATAACATACATACCCCACATCTCAATTGATTCAAGACATTGTCATTTTCGAAGATGCCAGGTTTCAGAACAGTATTAGGCTTCACACATCTAATGTAGTGTGGTTCTGTCGTACTCAATGTTTCCATCAAGGCTTGTAGTTGTTGCTACACATATTAGGGAATAGAGAAGTTACTGAGTATTCCAAGGATAAATAAGAGATTTAGCTCCAATATAACACACCTTAAAGCGAGTACCGATGGAAGAGAATTTGGACTGTTTAGAACTTTCCTCGGGTAATGGAGGAAATAGATTTGCAACAAAAGAGCACCTTGAGGAATTTAGTAGAGCTTGATGTTCAGCGACTACATAGTCTTTGTTCTTGTCAAGAAAATAGTCGGCTTGATATGTGACCTGTCAAGTAGAAAAGTTTGTTCGAAGTCCTTGATGGTATATTCTAATTATCATACTATCATCAAACTAATTCTTACATCTCCTGCGTAGTGGTTGATTGTGAAGGCAGTCCGGGCAAGTTTGGGCTTGCTGAAGCGCTTATGTCCTTTGTATGTTTGATACATCTTTTGTGCAAATGTCTCATGAGTGGACTTTGGAAACATGCTGCGTCATGGATAAGCATATGTCAAATACTTACATTTACCTTCATTTTGCATGCCAGGAAAAGTATCCTATGCTTTTTTAAGAGAAAAATACTAAAAATATTTCACTGTTGCAAATGTCATTTTGTACATAAAACTACATCTAGAATAATTCCAAAGTCAAAACAATATTATTTTTTGGGTCAAAACATCACTAGCCATACCATGCCTCATCCAGGAGGGCTATTATTCCTCCAGGTTTCTGCACGAAGTATTCAAGTGTTATTGATTAGTAAATACTTGATTCATCTGTTCAAGTTCGTATACAATTTCTGATATGCTCAGAGGAATTACCTTCTCAATCAGGTCCAGCACATCCTGATTGTCCACAAATTCCACATAGCTCCAGTCTATTTCATCCCTTGTATATTCTTCTTGCTCCATCTTGAATACATGCTGCCGAATGAACACAAATGTTTGTCTAGATATTAAATATATTTCACAATGATTTTATGTTAGTACATATAGGCCTTAGTACATATAGGCCTTAGCTAACCTGATTAAAGTGCTGCTGCAACTTTTCGTTTGTCATGTTGATGCACAGTTGTTCAAAACTGTCAGATGAGCAGAAAGTGAATCATGTTCCAGGTATTAAGAAACTGAATTATATCATACTTGCACTTATGTAATGTAACAAAGGTACTAACGGCAAACCTGTTGACCTTGAAACTCTCAAATCCATATATATCCAGCACTCCTATTATACTGATTGCATCAGGATCTTGACCAATCGAGTTATTGATCTTATCCACAATCCTGTTAACACAGATAAGAAAATAAATGGCATACAGTTGTGATGGAAGAGAAGTCTGAGGTGTAAATTTATTAGCATTTTACGACATTCGAACTATACATTTTTGGTTTGCACACATATCTGACAATCTAGTAATACTAATAAGTCGTGAACAGCTGATATTTTTTCTTATTTGATGCATTAATTGATTTAATACTTCGCTCTTACCAGTCGAAAAGTCGTGAATATACCGTCTTTGCCAAGGCATCACGACTCTGTAAAGCAGAATCTGGATCGAGAGGTTTTGTAATATTCCCATCGGGTGTTACGATAACACGCTGACAAAGAGAGTCTTCAAGGGACTTCTCATCACACCTAAGATACAATATGTACTTAAGTATACCATAAAGATGCAGATCACCAAATATAAACCATAGAAAGAAAGCAGACATACATTAACAGTTCTGCCACTGTTTTAAGGTGATTGATTGATTTCTCATCCCTCAACCTTGACGAATCAATTTCTTTCCCTTTGGAGAAATTAATGTTTCCTAGATGAAGGATTGCTGCTACTACTCTAAAGATTGCATCCTTGAGCAGTGAAAGAGATTAATTAGTTCTAGCCCCAGCGATACCGTTACTATTTCATGGACGTCTCATAATATTTTCAAATACCTGCTCTTCTTGAGAAATGCCAACTATGTCCATTGCATTTCTCGTTTCGAGGTATTCTCTTGCATCATCCACATTACCTACTTCATAGCAGCTTGTTTGGTTCAGATAATGAAATGATCGCGGATCTCCCACCTTAAACCTTTTTACGTCCTGAAATTAGTTAAACATCACAAAGAAGTTAGTCTTTGGAATTTGGAGGTATTAACCATGCAGATATGGTAAGTACTATTTAGGTGCTGCTTGTTTAGAATTACCTCCGGTGGTGCAGAACATAGCATGTAAAAGCAATGGTAATTCCGTTCAGGATCAGAGACCTGGCATACTCGTGATCGTTCAAGGAGGTATGTGCGAACAGCCGCACCAGATATCTTCCCGTATTTGTCGAATTGGATTTCAACAAACTTACCAAAACGGCTGAAAATAATGAACATGTTATGAGTGTAAAAAATGAAAAGATCTGCTGTCATAGCGTGGTTGTAACTGTTAATTCAAGAATCCACCTGGAGTTATTGTTCTTCACTGTCTTTGCATTACCAAATGCTTCCAGTACTGGGTTAGACTGATAGTGTTGTACAAGAATGGGGACAGTTAGTGGGACATTCTAGAAGGAAAGAGTGAGGAAGAAGTTGATTAAATATTGGTGTGTTTTCCTACCTCTAGGACTTGTTGCTCAACAGTTCGCCCTCGGTTCCAGACCTTCCTCCCATGAATGCAAGGTACCTCATGAGCATCTTCGTCGTCTCTGTCTTACCAGCACCACTCTCACCACTCACCAATATTGACTGGCTTCCATGTTCATTGATCATTGCCCTGAAGATTATTGTCAGCAACAAAACCGTGAAAATCAAGGCATCAGGCAAAATATATTGAACTGTCTGACTGTCCAATGCCCACAGACCACAACTGCACGAAGAAGATGACACACGCACACGCACCTGTAACAGGAATCGGCAATCGCGAATAGATGGGGGCTGAGCTCCCCGAAGGTGGCGCCTTTATACTGCTCCATCATGTGCACGTCGTAGAGATGCAGCAGCCTCTGGAAAGGGTTGACAGCAATCAAGATGTTCCCGGTGTATGTCTGTCCCATCATTTACCAGTGTCAGACAATCAACTGAAAATGCTTCTTTTGTTTTGTTTTGAATCGGCGAACATCAAGATGGACAAATCCTGGAGTACTCACGTATATCTCGTTAAGGCTGTACCGGCAAGCAAGGTTATGCAAGACTCCCGGTTCATGGAGGTACGCGAGCTTGGTCATGTCGTCCACTCCTGCCGGGGGCGCTTCCGTGTCCTTGGGGTATATGCTCGCGAGGCTTGCCACAACCTGCACCCAATGATCCAAAAATTCATGTCCTGAGCAACAAATACCAATCGGCAACTGAAAGCAACAATCATCTCGCAGTGGCAGTTCCGTTAAGACAATTCGACGAACAGTTGGTAGGCACTGGTCGACCAAGTACGGATAGATGTGAAATCTGCCTGCGTCGTCCTTGGCAGCGCAGAGCACCGGTGATAAGAGCGAACAGCTAGAAGAGAGCTCTGCTCTGCGCAGGCGTGCCGTGTGCGGAGACTCACTCACCGTTTTGCCATTGGTGGTGGCGACTGTGGCGTCTCCGCCCTTGATCCCGGTGACCTCGCCGTCGACCCACGCCTCGTCGGGATCCTCCAGCCACACCTGCGACCCGACGATGATGTTGACCGGAGTCCCCTGCCGACCCAAGAAACAAGAACCATGTCAGCTCTACCAAGAAACCGATCACCGTCATGAGCGGACGTCAGACACCTCGGTAGAATTGAGCAAGAAAGCAAGCTGACCATCTTGACCAACTCAGTCCACGGAAGATGAACTCAGGTGGATCGCCGACGCGGGCGGATTCCTGCTCATGCGAGCGAGCACCGGATCAATCAAACTTAATAATAATAGTAGAGGAAGATCTTGCGAGCTGGAGCTGTTGCGAATGCGCGCACGCGAACAACTGGAAAAGGAGGGCAGGCTAGCGATGCCATGCGACGGCAGGCGGCTGGAGGGAAGGAAAGCAGGGGAGGGAAAAGGAATATACAAGGTGGTGGGAGCGGAGCGAGAGGGATCGGAGTGGGGTGGCGGTCGCCGGGTGTGAGCTGTTTCGAGTCTCCCTTTTGGGTGGGAAAAGTTGTTGAATTAGCTACGGCCACGCCGCGACGTCGCGGCCGCTGCGGGCGGTGGTTGCTCTGTTTCGCCATTGGTGATCTGCTCCCGAAGTGCCACCGAAAGTGCGAAAAGGAGAGATAAATGGTCCATTTTTCAAGTATAGCGACGGCATGTCTGGCTTCGAAGCCGTACATTTTGCACTATTTTCTGGTCGTTGGACTCTCATGTAGATGTAGCACGTTTGTTTGACATTGCAATAAGGTAGCCCCACTGATCTAGAGGATCTTGATACTATAGCAACTAAAAAAAAGCCGTAAAAATGCTCATCTTTCATTTTTTTTTGAACAATCTTTCATAGTAGAGATTTCATACACCTGAACTCCAGTGCACCCGCTATGTTAAAAAAAAAATCAAAAAATCTATTTAAAATTTTCAAAAAAATTATGCATATTCTCGATGATGTATCCATAGATGTGCAAAATCACAAAATATTTTGTCTTCCGACCTACACAAAAATGATAAATTTTCATATCTAATTATAGGTAACAATGATGTAGTTTCACATCTCCAAATTTTGTAATTTTTGTGTAGACTATGAGAACATGCATGATTATTTTATATTTTTTAAACTTTAAGTATAACTTTTGAATTTTGTAAAATAGACCAGTCACTAAAGCTCGGGAGTAAAAACCACTTTTCGCATCTTTCACGGTTACTTTTTGTATGTATATGTTAGTGCAAAATTATAAAATTGGTGCTATTCACACGAAATTAATAATGCGATTCAATGTGAAAATTACAAAAAAAAAATTGAGGACAAGGTGGTCGTACCACCGCTCGATTAGATAGAAAGAATTGACCCAGTTTATAAGGAAAACCGGGTCCAAAAACCATACAAGCTGTACAAAAGAACACACAGACGAAGCGACCCGTCGCCCACACGACACAAGCCGGACAAACGCCACAAACACACACCACCCGCTCCGGAGCCGCCGCTCCGGCGTAGCAACCAGATCGACCTCCGCATTGCCCGGAAGCGATCCAGTCATGGTCGACGAACCCTCTGCCCACGCAGTCTCTATCCAGGTTGCCACCAAAACCACCATGTTCCGGGGCCGCCGCCCCGGTATAGCAACCAGATCGACCTTCGCGTTGCCCGAAGGTGATCCAGTCAGGTCGACGAACCCTCTGCCCACGCAGTCTTCATCCAGGTCGCCACCCAGTCCCCCGCTAGACAACGGCTCTGCCTCATAGAACCGACGTCCACCACCCATGACTACACGCCATTCTGCACATCCGTCGCGAAACCATCGCACCGCGCTGGCCTAAGAGCTCCAAAGCGGCGCCTCCAACAAGGTAGTGACGAGATCGTCACCGCCGCCCGCTCCCGAAGAGCATAGATTTTCACCCGGAGCTCTTGGAACCACACACGTTAGTCGAGGTCGAAAAGCTCCACAACGACGCGATCAAGAAGGAGAACGACGCCCGAGGGCGCCGCCGTCGTCGGCAGTGACCGAAGTCCATGCGAGCTTTCGCTCGGAGTTCAACCCGACCGCAAAGCTTCGGGAGCAGCGGGATGACATCCCGACCATGTCGTCAACCACCGAGCTCCACCTTGCTCGACCACCGGCCATGTCGGCCACCTTCAGGAGGAAGGAACGCTGCCGGCAAAGACAACGCCCCTCGTCTCCCACACGGCCAGGCCCAGGCAGCGCAGCACAACCACCTTCAGCCGAGCACATCGACCTCCTCCAACCCGCAGCAATGGCCGCCCGCGAAGACGACCGTGCGGCACCACCAGCGCCGCCCGCGCCGGAGATGCAGCGGCAGCGGCCCTAGGGCCTAGATCAGGCCCAGTTGGGCCCGCGGCCAACGCCAGCCACGCTGCCCGTCGCTGCCCCGCCTCCGGGCCACCTGCTCCTCCCCGTGCTCCGCCGCACAGTTCAGATGCCTCCAATCCGCCGTGGCGCCCAACTCCGCCCGAAGACGGTCGCGCCGCCGCGCGCCCTGCCGGGTCCCCGCCTCTCCGCGCGAAGAAGTGGAGGTGGTGGAGCGCGCTCTTCTCCCTCCGCCTTTGGCGGCAGGGCGCCGCCACCACCGCCGTCGCCGGCGGCAGCAGCGGCCTGCGCGCAAGGATTGGCGGCGCCCGGGCGAGGTCTTGGTGCCCTCCGGAGCCCCCGCGTGAGGGACCCGGGAGGGAAGGGGAAACGGGGAGGGGAGGGGCAGGGAGGGCGGCGGCGGAGAGGGCTTGTTGGTGGCGGCGCGGTGGAGGAACCCTAGAGTCGGCGTTATCCCTTCCGTGGTAATAAACATTCATAGATTGCATCACTACATCGCCTTTGACATCCTAGCACCCTCAGGGCACAGCATCAAAAATTACAAATTCCTATATAGGAGTAGAAAACTTTATTTTAGATTGCTTCCATGAAAGTCGAGTATTACGAATAGGGCTAACGTCATAAATTCTCATAATATGCCTAAATATCGTGCCTTCCGCCATTTTATCCGAGAACCCCCGTAGTGTGGTAGTTCATTTACGCTACGAGCAAGATCCACTGTTTTCTAAATGGAGATATCGTCGGAATTATCTCAATTTCAAACGTGCAATAAATCTGCAGTTAAGGATAATCTCTGAAAGTAAAGTACAGTCGGAAGTCATAACACAGAACTGTCGCGTGAACTCGACGTCTTGTCCCAGCGATGGCAGTGGCCCGAGGGCACGAACCATCAATTATTTTCAGCTCTTGGCCGGTGGATAGAAAACTAAGAAAAGGGACGTCTCATGAAAGATGGAAGAGGACGGCCTAGCCTTTCGGCCGTTGCAGCCATCGTTGGTGGCCGTCAGCGGCACGTTTCCACACGGATGACGCAACCATGTAATGTACGGATGATAATTTTGGCCGATGCAATTTGGCAGTTTCAAAATGCAATACTCAAATTTGATGATATAGCATTTGGAAGTACTTGCAATTTTTTGTGCTAAAATATGCACATTTCTTTAGCAAAAGCAAATCTCAACAATTTGAGTTGTGAATGTTTGTTATTTTTTTAACGAAAAACAGCCGGCGCTGATTTCTATTAATTAAGGGAGAGGAAAAACGGTAATACAAGGTAAGTCAGTTTGCAAGTTAGCAGAGTTCTAAGGGTCAGACAACTAATTCAGTTAGGGAGAAAGCCTCATCGGCCTAACTAGTCAGGTGGCTCTTGCAGCCACATAGCACCAGGTAGTCTAGCACGCCTCCATTCGCGTAGATCATCGAAAATCACAGCGGTGATCCTCTTCGTCGTTGCCGCCTTTGACTTGAAGATTCAATTATTTCGCTCCTTCCATATGTGCCACCAGCAGCACATGATTATAGCACCAATTTTGGAGCCCTGCATCTTGGATCGTCCGTTCACGGTCTTGAGCCACCAGCTCTCGAGGCCAGATTCATCTGCAGCAGGCGACAGTGCATCGACCTCGTAACGGCTGAAAACATCCTCGATGACCCGTCTGGCCGTCGAGCATCTAGCCAGCAGATGAACCGCAGTTTCTGGATGAATGCGGCAGAGAGAGCAAATTGGGTTGTGTGGGATTTTCTTCTTTTGCAGCACATCCGCCGTGGAGCAGCGGCCACGCAGCGCCAACCAGGCAAAGAACTGCGTCTTGGGCTGAACTTGAATGTTTGTTATTAGGAACTAATATTTTGCCAACGCTGTTCTTTCCTTGAGAGTGCTTTTTTGATAAAAGTCGGTCATACTTTACAGAAGACAAGCATTAAGCAACCAAAGAAAAAGAGAATGGCAATGAAATTCCACTAATATACAAAAAAGAAGAATAGATACAGGGTATAAAACCTTGCTATAGAGTTTTTGCTTTAAAGAAAAAGACATCATATGGAGTCAGGGAATGAAATAGAGTAGACTGAGTTAAAACAAAAGGAAAAGTTTAACACACATCACGTCACATATTCCTGTTCATTTTTTTCCGGTATCGATCTTTCACAACTTAACATGAAGAGGGAGAAGTTAGCCAAGTTCGTCACACTCCACCATTGTGGCTCTCGCAACAATCGATAAACTCTATCCTATATCGATGATCTTACTAAGGTTCGCCTTGAGAGAGGATTCAAAGATACCACTCGCCATTTAAGGCTACTACTCCAAGCACCACACCCACAAGCGGTTAACAACACACCCTCAAGCAAATTACCTAGCGGAAACTACTTGTCTTGCCCCATCTCCAACCAAGAATGTGAGAAGATGACACACAGAGCTACAAGACCGCGTCGAGAACCAAGCAAAACACCATTGACGAGGTGTGGACTCGGCAAATCCCTGGGTTATGCACCCCGGGTTGATTGAGGGGGAGAGAGTTGAGCGCTGGTGATCACGACGGCTGACAAGCGAGACGTTTTACCCAGGTTCAGGCTCCCGGAGGATAACACCCTACTTCCTGCTTGTCTGGTTATTGATGGCGAGTGGTGGCTACAATGGTGAGATGGTGATCTCGCTAGGGTTTGTGGTGGCGGCTATGAGCGTACCCTAGAACGAGGGACCCTCCTAGCCTTTATATGGTATGCTAGGTCTCGGTGAACGGTGCTGATGGCACTTACAAGATAGGTATGAACCGCATGACCTAGTCGACTAACTTGGGCCGCACATTGTCCTTGCTGGGCTTTCCTTGGGTCTTTGTAGTCTTGGCGTGACCCAGGTACCTTCACCGTGGGATAGTCGAAGGGTAGCCCCACGACAACCACTGAAGCACAACAACGACTACGAAACAGTCCGGACCAACGCAACCTTCCCTCATCAGCCTAAGAGTTAGCGAGTGGAAGGCCTCAACTAGGCTGCCTCCGCCATGTCATACATAGCGCCCCGGAAGCCCACGTTCTGGATAGTAGCCCACCGGCAGAGCACCTCAAAGGTCCCAATCATCATCGGCCTCTCCCCTGATAGCCAAGGCAGTATCTTCAAGAAGAGAACGACTCGTGATACCCAATGTCACATCGGCCTCTCCCCTGATAGCCAAGGCAGCATCTTCAAGAAGAGAACGACTCGTGATGCCGCCGCCTGGTCTGACGAATCCGGCCTAGGGTTTTCCCCGGCACCAGAGGAGAGGGAGGCACGGTTGGAACAAAGATCACGCCTTCCGTAAGGAAGCGGCACCCGCAGGCGTCATCGTGGTCCGCATAGGCATATGCCGAGGCGGGCCTTCACACTGGTCCTTCACGCGACCTCGATGTGACCGGAGCTGGCTGAATGAGGACGAGGGCTAGGGCGATGCGGGAGGGTTATCCTGTTTCCGACCAAAAATTGTCCAGGTAGCGACTATGTTTGTGCAAGTAGAGGGAGAGAGAACAATTCCAAACTTATTCATATCAACTAGTTTCAAAATTTTCCTGCAAAAAAAAGAAATTATAATATCAATTTATGCATCGAAAAGACGTGCGTGACGAGTGGTTCTCTCTCGGAAAAAATGGGCATCCATGGACCAAATACATGTGTTGATGCCTTGTCCGGCGAGTGTTTTTAAATTGTCAGATGCAATATCGGAGACCTTCCCGACTCAGATGCAATAGCGTCTTTCAAAAGAAAAAGAAGAACTTATTTAGTGCCGGAAAATGCTTGAGTGCTCCGGGCGGTATCACTCGGTGGAGTCCGAGTAGGAGTCAAGCAGAGTCCCAGGCTCCCATGCCAGCCTCCAGAATCACAGCACGCACCACGCTCCATTAATTCCTTCGACCTTCCTACACACGAACAGCCCGACGATGTCGACCAAACGGCGCAAGTGCAGCGGGCGATCGCGGGAGGAATCCCTCGTGCTGGATGTCCTGCTGGATCGTTGCGCGCACTGACGTCACGACCGTGGTCCGCTGCGCCGCCACCTGCTGGATCCTCCGCCGCGCCATCCTCGAACCGGCCTTCCGGCGCCGCCTCGCGGCAGACTGCGGCTTCGACCCCGCCCTCCTCCTTGGCGTCTCCTACCGGGAACACGATGGCCTCAGAGACGTGACGACCCAGCGCGTGGTGCACAGCCCGGCGCCAACGACCCAGCCCCGTGCCCGCCTAGACGACGACAGCCTCCGGATCCCGTTCAAGCCTGTGGCTTCCCGCGATGGGCTGCTCGTCCTCCGCCGGCACCGAGAGCGCCTCGACGACAAGATCGAGCTGCGGGCGTGCGACACGTTCACCGGGCACGCCGCACGTCACCTCACTCCCGCCCACCACCTTGCCCAACGCGTGCCTCCACGTCGTGCTCAGCGTCGACCACCACTCCGGAAGCTCCTTCGAGCTGCTCGTCGCCGACAGGAACGTGCGGTTCTACCGGACGTTCTCGTCTACGGACGGCCAATGGAGCGACGTCCGCGAAGTCAATGTCCCGCGCCCGAACCAGCAGTGCGACCCGTCCAGCTCCGCCGTCATCGGCGGCACCGTCTACTGGCCCAGCCGCGTCAGCGCCGAGCACGACTGGAACCAGATCCTCGCTCTGGACGTCGCCGCGGGGGAGACGACAATGGTGGAGCTCCCGCCGGGCTGCTTCTCCAGAAAGCGCCTGCTCCTGGCCAGGGTGCGCGGCCGGCTGTGCTTGCTCGTCGCGAAGAGAAGCGGGATAGCGATGTGGACCTCGTCCGTGGCAGCTGGGACTTGGAGTTGGAGCCGGCGGGCGGTGATCAGAACCCTGGAGATCGGTAGGGGGAAATCTACGATAACCCCTCCCCCCACGTGGCTTAAATATCGCCCACAAGCCTCTTTTCTGAGTCAATGACAAATGACATGTGGGGTTTTAAGTGACTGAGGGTTATTATGAATTGCGATCGCAAGGCAGGCGGGGCTGGGTATATCGACATATGCTCTCGAGGGGTTCGGAGAGAGGAGCGGCGTCGTGGTCCTCCTCAACAACAAAGGTTATCTTCTACGGGTCGACCTAGCTGGAGATCAACCTGGAGATCGCAAGGCACCGGTCGTCACCTGGCTCTGTAACACCGGAAAATGTGGTGCGCGTCAGAGAAGTGTTCCTGCACGAGGTTGATTTGATCTCGTTGCTGCAAGCCATGAAACATTTCTGAACACGTACTAGTTACTTTCTTCTTCGTCATGCAATTCAGTTGACATTGTGTTGTGTGTGATCCACAGTTGAGGAATGCATTTTTACGGGAGCCGGTACCTACCGGTACAAGATACACCATTGATTAATGCTTAAGACCCGTGTCGCATAAGTGTTTTGTCTGCGGCACGGATCTTAGGGCATGAATTAGTGGTGGACCTGTAAATTTTCCGTGCTGTCCACAGTTTCACTGTATTATTTGTTGGACATGAAAAGTTATTCAGCAATGTTGCAGTCCAACCTTTCAGAATTTGTGAAGTACACAAGGTGCTGAATCCTGGTTCCTGGATCGTATGCCAAATACCATTGTTCAGTTTTTTTTTGGTCTTTTCCGAGTTATGATTTATCAAATCGACAATCTCTTAGATTTGGAAGAACTAGTAAAAGTGCATGCGCAATGCGCGTTTTGGCAATATAAAAAGGCACAGAGGGGGCAGATCCGATAAATCGCAACCTTCGAATCAACATCCAATGGTTCAAATACAACCCGTAATTAGCGCTAAAACAGGGCGGAGCGGACAACTCGAATCGCAAATCAAAATCATCCCGTCGCCTAACTCCCGTTTTCCACAACCATCCCATGCACCACGAGCCCACGGACGGACACCGCAGCAGATCTGCCAGACGCGAGGGCGCCGCCGCCGCCGCACTGACCTACGCGATGGCACCGCCGCCGCACTGCTCAACGGGCGGAGGCCACGGAGAGACGTTGACGACTGCAACCAGATCGACGGTGTGATGCTACTCGAAGGTTTCGCATTCGTCGCTGGAAACTCCAACGTACATGTATTGCTCAGCTCCTCGCATGGACGTGTCATCCTAGAGCCCGCCGCCCCCACTCCTCCCTGGATAGCACTCCACAAACTGCTGCGGACGTTGTCGCCCAGGTCCTTGCGCAGACCCTGGTTCCCAAGTCCTACCACACGAACTGCAGCAAACTGCACCGGACGTTGACGACCAGGTCCTGCCTCAGGTCTTTCTCATCTTCATCTTCATGTTTTTTCGTGTGGGAAAGATCATACCAGCTTTAAACTCTGAAGATCTGCTGATGAGTATGTTCACGGGGACCTGAAGATCTCTTAGTACGGCCTTCATGGCCCATAACCACACCGAGATTTTGAAGGGGTGCGGACTCTTAGTTCGTACATGATTTTACTCCCATGTGATCGTTGCTTGTTCTTCAACCGACCATCACAGTATCACACCATCCTTTGTTTCTTGTATTTCAATGTGGACGCTCAAAATGTGAGTTGTGAATTTGTAGATATAGAGAAATTTAGATTAGCAATTGTTTAGCCTTATGGTGTGATTAATACCTAATTACTCTTGGTCTCCTTATTTACTCTTTTCCCTGGACATTGCCCAACTCCTTTGATTACTAACCTTTTATTCTTATTTTCAGTACTCCGTATTAACTGGTTCGAGTGTGAGAGGCTATTAATTGCTTGGATCCTCAAATTCTATTCTCCAAGGTTGGAGTGTGCGAGGCTATTGCTTGGATCCTCAAATGCTCTATTTACCGGAGAGTATTTTTGGGATATCCCGTTTAAGGCGAAACCAAATTGTTCACATGCATATTAGATTCTCAGAGAAGAACAATGTTGATATTCTGTACTTCGTTTCACAAATGTGTCCCTGCACGCAAATTATTCATGTGGTATATGAAAGGGCATGGCGTCCCCATGTGTGGTTTTGATAATTAATGACAATCCCTATGGACTAATGGTTGCATTGAGTTGTACTTGTAGTGTTTGTCCATAGACCATGCTTGAACTCCATATGTTGGATTCAAGATTGATGCCATAAATATATTGATATAATGAAGTATTTGGCATCAAGATCATCGAGCTGTATGGATATATACTTGATATGATCAAGAAGAAGAGTATGTGATGACCAAGTTGGTATTCGAAGAGTTATCCGATGATTGGTCATATGTGAGTTGAGCATATCGCAAGTATGTCTTGAAGAAAAGGATTATGTGATCATTCATGGTTATCTTCAAGACATCATCTATTGAAAAGAGAAGAAAAGATACAAGGTTGATCAAGATATTGATCAACACACAAAGCTACAAGATGTACCAAGTGGGATCATGTATCTCTTGGTATGGTAAGCAATTGTCCATATAGGTTTGTGAACTAACCCATGATATGTGTGTAGCATTTCTATGTGTGATTAGGTATCTTTCTATGGGCTTGCATCAAATGAAGATTTCATATAGCCCATGAACGATGACGTCAAGTGGTAATCGTCATCAATGTTGAGAAGCGCAAGTTCAAGAGGAGCATCTCAAAGAAATCCTAGGCTTGAAGCTTGCCACCCATTTAGAGATAATGTTCATGTGAAGATGTGACTAAGAGAGGCTCTCACATAGTGGATTATGGGAAAACAATGTTTCAGTCTTCACCAAGCGAAGCGCAATCAAGAAAGGTGGTCCACTTGAAGAGATCAAGATCGACGTTATCTAGCTCAAGTGGAATGCGCAAGGCAAATGTATGATGTTGATAGGGTTTCTATTTTACCGGTCTCTTGGTTGGGAGACCGGGTTATAGGATAGTTACCGTACTATCAAGAGGGGCTCTCATTGAGCTTTAGCGTATCAGTTGTAGAGAGCTCAAACCTTTGCATACATGCCTTCATCATATTTCTTGGTTCTTATTTGGATTTTCTCTGTATGGGTTTTTGGTGCTTGTTGTGATCTTCATGACAAGCCCAAATTCTCCGAAAACGGATTTCGTATGGAAAACTTGTTGCGTTTTTGGGTTGGAAATATTATCGGTTTATCCATGAGGAAAGTTCCACACATTCCCATGTGTAGGAAAGCTCTTGTCGTTACCTTTCCAACAAAATTGGTTTCACCTGTTTTGGAGTTCGAACGAGAAAGATATTGCACTTCAGGTTTTGCTGTTTTTGTCTGTTTTGTTCAAGCAGGGGAATCGAATTATCCGGTCCCAGCTGACTCGGATTATCCGATTCTCAAGTCTGCTCGAAATCAGTTTTGTGGCGCACTGGAGTATTCCAGAATATCCGAAACGGTCTGAATCGGACTATCCGACAGTGTCGGATTATCCGGTACTCACTTGTGTCGGAATATCCGATTCTCAGGGTTTGCTCGAATTCGGCTAAGGACTTTAAAAGCAACCAGCTCTGGGGCGTACTGAAGTTTTTCGGAATATCCGATTCTGTCTGATTCGGATTATCCGGTGATATCGGATTATCCGATACTCATTTGAATCGGAATATCCGACTCCCCTGTCTGCAACGGCTATTTTTCTGAAAGGGGTATAAATACCCCTCCACCTACCTCTAGCCAGTAGCACTCTTGGAGCTCGTGTTTTCCCCCATTGTTGACGTTCTTGAGCTTTGTTAACTCTCTATCCCTCCATGATTCTTGCCTCCATTTTGTGGGAAAAGAGAGAGGAGATCTAGATCTATTGTTCCACCAATCCATCTCTCCTCTAAGTGAGGGGAAGCCTTTGGATCTAGATCTTGGAGTTCCATTTGTTGAGTTCTTCCTTGTTCTTCCTCTCTTCTCTCCCCACAAGCATTAGTTGCTTTTGGTGGGATTTGGGATTGAAGGATTTGACCACCTTTAGTGGTCTTGCCTTCATTGCATTGGTTGCATCGGTTTGAGTTCTCCACGGTGATACGTGGAAGTTGAAGTTGAGAAGTTTGTTACTCTTGGGTACTTGGGGTGCCCTAGAGCTTGTCCTCTTGGATACTTGGAGTGCCCTAGATGGTCCTTGTTGATCTCGGAGTTTTGGTGGCTCGCGGGATAGTTGGGAGCCTCCAATTAAGTTGTGGAGACGCGCCCCAACCTTGTGATTCTTGTGGCTTTGGGAGCCGCGGGAATTTGGTGAGAGCTTCCAATTAAATTCTGGAGTGTGCCTCATCCTTGTACGGGTTCGGTGACCACCCTCAAGTGTCCCATAGTGGTTCGTGGCTCTCTACATTGATAGAGGCACGAAGGAGATTACGGTGTTTCATTTAACGGCTATTCGGGGATCACTTTGTGACTCCGCACCGTTCCAACGGAGACGTAGCTTTCATTGGGAAGTGAACTTCGGGATAAATCATTGTCTCCAAGTGCCTCGGTATTTCTATACCCGAACTTCTTATTTATGCAATTTACTTTGTGATAGCCATCGAGCTTGAAGTAATATATCTTGCTATCATATGGTTGTATATCTTGTTTAGCATAAGTTGTTGTTGCACATAGGTAAACCTATCTTGTTTAGGTTTTGCGCTTGATAAATTAACCGCTAGTTTTATTCCGCATTTATTCAAGCCTAAACCGTAAAGAATTTTAAATCGCCTATTCACCCCCTTAGGCGACATCCGTGTCCTTTCACCGGCCCATTATCATGGCTCAACAGAGAAAAGATCAGAAAATAAGTTGCCTAGGGTGGGATTAGAACTGCGCACGTCTTGCAAGCCGGAGAGAGAGCATGGCCACTGTGCTAGGCCCCTCTTCGTGCATCTGTACCTTTATATACCCATTTATTATGTTATGTTTTCGGTTTTCGTTTCTCTTTCTTTTTCTGTTTTTATTTTCCGTTTTTTCTATTCCACTTGTTTCCTTTACTGTTTATTTTTTCTGTTATATTATTTTGTTTACTTTACTTTTCCTTTATTTGAAAAAAACCTTTTTTCATATTTTTTTAAAATCTGAACCATTTTCCGTTTCTGTTTTTCTCTGAACCATTTTCAGAATTGGAACCATTTTTAAAAAATGAATCATTTACAAAATTGAAACCATTTTCAAAATTGGAACCATTTTCGAAGTCAGAACCATTTTCAAAATCGGAACCATTTTTCAAAATCGGAACCATTTTCAAAATTTGGAACCATTTTTAAAATCAGAACCATTTTCAAATTTGGAACCATTTTCAAAATCAGAATCATTTTAAAAATTTGGAACCATTTTAGAAATCGGAACCATTTTTCAAAATCGGAACCATTTTCAAAATCAGAACTATTTTCAAAATCGGAACCCTTTTTAAAATTGGAATCATTTTCAAAATCTGAACCATTTTCAAATTTGGAACCATTTTCGAAATTGGAAACATTTTTTAAATCAGAACCATTTTTCAAAATCGGAACCATTTTCAAAATGTTCAAATTTTAAAAATTACTGATTTAAATCTATTTTCGGAAAAGAAACGAAATATCGGAAGAGAAAAAGAAACAATACTTAATTAGAACGTACGTACTGTTAGGGAAACAAAGATAGGAAAGAAAAATCAGAAGAAAAAATGGAAAACAAATACGCGCGTACGTTAGGATCTAATTGCTATTTTTTTTGGTTGCTGGTCCCATGCTTTTCTTTTTCTTTTTGACGACTGAAGCGTTGGTCGTTCGCTAGGAGAAGCATTCATGCGTGCCCATCGTGGCGTCTGCGTGTTATAAGCACCGCGTTCTATTGTTGTAAAGTCATCGAATCATCAATGAACTGAAATCGCTCATCTATGAGCTGAAAGCTGCCCACAGGATCTACCATCACTGTCAGCCACCTCATTCTCATCAAATGCGCGTCTAGTGGAAGTACCGACCTTCCGTCACGAAATCGCCACACAACAGGCTTCTAGGTGGTGAGCACCTGAAAGGGAAAAAGGCAATGTTACCTAATACTGCAATCTGTTTTTTGTTCGCTATCATTGTCCAACGCATTAATATTATGCGCTAACCAGGGCGGATCTATGTGTATGTCAGGGGGGCGCACCCCCCCCCCCCCCCCCCTAGGCTGAGAAATTTTTGTGTATTATCCACTGAAATTTGATAGATTTGGACTAAAAAATCCCTATTTTCGCCCCATTTGCCCCCCAATCTGGGCCAAAAGGCCTTTCTAGCCCATTTGCCCCCCCCCCCCCCCCCAATCTGGTTTGTTCATGCTCCGCCACTGGCGCTAACCACCATCAAGGCGCTGCGTTATTCGGTTGGTGGGAACTGGAGACTCCTCTCCATTTCGATTAATGGAAACCACCCAGCAATTTCATTATACTAGTAATTGTGCACGTGCCACGCACGTGTAATCTTAGGGAAAAAACCTCATCCTGGTTAGTAGGCCAGAGCAGGTACAATCACATAATTAGTTATTGCTAAGTCTTGTCAGATACAGAAAATAGGACTACAAATTTCCCTGACTTGCAGTACAAGAAGATGATGTTTTACACCTGTAAATGATGAAGATATAGTGGAAGTACAAATACTTTGTTGTTATATGTGATAATCCCATGGAACCATCACCGATTTCCCAAATCATCACCTGATAATTACTGAGACAAATATCAATCTACCAAGGAAAGCCTTGTGAACTACAAACATAGGAAAACAACTAACACCATGCACTGAAAGCCCAAAGTAAAGAGTATTATCCTCTCACGGATGATGACTTGCCTCTACCTCCTTATTATTGTAAAATTCTTTAGGAAATTCCTTTCCTGTAATTAAGTAAGCAGACATAATTTGTCATCCATACAGAAAAAAGTTACATCAAACAGAAACAAAAGTTTAGCGCCAGCAGACTTGCATGTCTAATCGTGCAGGAGTTCAATACGTTGCGAGCTTTGCGTTTGCGAGAAGCCGAAGTTACGACTGATGCCGCGAGATATTAGTTTTACTTTCTGTTTACGGAGTTCCCTGGCCCTGACTTCGTCCGGGTGCCTGTCTTGTAATTAAAACTCTGCCTTCTATAAAATTACGGTACGCATTCGCGTACTCTCTAAAGAAAAGTTACATCAATATAGACTCATCTGATGGCAATTAATTTACCATCTAGGAGTTCTTTACCAGGTGAAACTTGTGGGGTAGAGGATTGAGGTACAGTGACATACTGACATTCACACAGAGAGCAGCAGAGCTGCAAATTTCTTTTATAGTCGGGCCATATGTTTGCTTATTTTGTGGGTCTTCTTTCTTTTCGTTAGATTAGATAATCCAGCACACCACTCATGTCCATTTTTTTTGCATCCCACGTTATTTACTTTAGTTAATTATCAGTACTTGCAAACCTTGCTACCATACAGGTCGAACAAGGTATAGAAGAGGAAATAAAACTGTAAAAAACTGGCACCGCACCTTCGTAAGCTTGAGAACACCGAAATGCTTCGATAAAAGCTTCAGACAACCAGTAATACGTAAGTCATGTCAGCCGGCCCTGCTCAAAGGAAGAAGTAGAGTCAGTAACGAAAATTTCAGTTAACCACAAGCGCTGAAGAATGTGAAAAACATGATATAATATGATGTGCATAACTCCATATCCATGTCGCTTGTCAAGAATAAGCATGGCTGTTCTTAAATCTAGAGAATCCCGAGGCAAAAGGAAAAATCAATCCAAGATATAGACAGATGATATTGATCTAATTCAAGAGGATCATATAAATAGATCTAAAAATAACTTGGGAGTGATGATGCGTTCTCCCAACATCAAACCATGTCCAAGGTTGCAGTGTTGATGTGCATCGAGTATGCAGGACCATGTCGTCGAGTAGCAGGAAGAAATCATCTGGGGCTGGGCGTCCGACGGAAACCTGTCGTCGAGGGTCGGGCGGTCGGCGGGTGCAGCTCCGAGAGGCGGGCGTGCTGGCCTGCGGCGCGGCGAAGGCGGAGGGCAGGGATGCGGGCAGAGACAGGGGATCAGCCGATCAGGCGATGGGCGAGTAGCCGCGCTAGGGGATGGTTCCAAAAATTTCCAGGCCAGGAGCGACAGGATTTGCGGCGATGGAAGAAGGTGATTAGCGTTGTGTTTCGGTGTCCGTTCAGGACTGTTTTACCGTGAATCACGGTTGCTACGTGAAGCGTCGGATGATGGTTAGATGGCTCGGATTTCTTGGATCTGCCCCCACTATGCCTTTTTATATTGGTATAGATGAACACCAGACTCTCCCTTACTGTATTAAATTCCCCTAGTATGAACTTGATTAGCACCTCCTAGAAACATTGCTCAAAGGAGCGCAGGCAAGAAAATCTTTTGTACGGTGAAGGGTCGTAGTCGAGCACGACTGCGCAGGCAGGAAAACATTAACTGCAGCATTATACAGATTCCAGAACAGTTCGCAATATTGACATGGAAAACGTACCTGAGATAGTGTTCCAACCAAGTATGCAAGAGTAAATGAAAAGGTGCAGTTTAAGTGGCGATTAGAAAAATAATCGACATTATCAAACACGTTAGGAATATTTTTTGATTGAGTACTTATGTTCTAGAAGTAATCAGTCTCCATTGATTATAAATCATATGCCCTGTTGTGACAGTGTGCACCATGATAAGCCACGGAAATATTGAAAAGCATGGCACCGTCCATCACACGTTCAGAACCGAATAGCTTCTTTAGTTTACATGACTAACTCATAATGAGAACTTGGCTTATATACAGCAGTCAAACTCAGATGACAATGCGATATGGAGTGTACATGATGTAGCCTAACCTACGGCTCCTACAATAAGTGGTCTAATGACAAGAGCTAGAGTCAAGTCTCTCCATGATAAGGTGAATTCACTCCTAGCTTTGTGTGATCTCAATACACTCTTGAATGGTTTGCTACTTTATTCGGATACCTTGTGCATACTCAGGAACGACTACCGTGAAAATCACCAAGCAAGTATGGAAGATGGCCAAGAGACGACGCAAGACGAAGGAGAAGAAGCGGAGAAGACTGGCCAGCCGGCCTCGAGCAGCTGCCGCCGGCCGCTGAGCCGGCCTCCCAGCCAGCCTCGGCCGGCTCCCCGACGACTTTCAGCCTGCGCGCTTGACGGGCCCGTGTGGCCTTGTACCCCCACCTTTTCACCCACCTCGTGGTTTAGATTATAAATACCCCTTCATAGAGCAGATCTAGGGAAAGACTATGATTTGGGATTAGAGTAGAGTTGTGCTCCTTCTCAAAGTGGTCCCTTCCTCCAATGAAGATGAATCAAGACCTCCCCTTATGGAGATGAACCCTTCCGTACCCTATCCAAGTTGCGGCTGCTAATCAAAAGCGAGCCCACCTTCCGCCGCGGTCACCGTCACGAAATTGCCACAGAACACGCTTCTAGGTGGTGCTTACCTGAAAGGGAAAAAGACGCTGTTACCTAGTACTCCAAATGTGTTTACGTTCGCATCATTGTCAAACGCATAATGACGTCCAGACGTAATCAAGCTAACCATCACACCGCGCTTCATTATTCTGGTTGGTGGGAACTGTACTTTGGAAGCAATCTGCAGCTCTCTTGATGCACCACTACTGTCTCAGGTGGAGACCGATGCCTACCCAGCTTTGGATGAACTGACATCCAGACTCATCCTTATCTCTAACATATCTAAGCTCCCTAAAATTCTTGCTCTGTGGTTCATTCTGCTATTGGGTCCCACTTGTCAGTCTCAGATCGATTTCCACGTCTCTGCAGCCCGCATATTATCCATCCAATCAGATCGATTTTTATTGTTCACCGACTATAGGGCCGTTGTGTTGAGACTGGGACGTGTGGGCCGTGGGGACAGAACGTGAGATAGAGGATGGACACGCTAGCTCCCAAGATTCTGCCAAAAAATTCCGCCGCCGCCAACGATTCCGGCCGCCTCCACCGCCAATCATCGCCCCGGCTCCGCCCTGCTATCCTCGTCTGGTTCCTGGCGCCTCGACGTCGCCCCTGCACCTGACCCCATGGCGAACCATAGCCAGGCTCGGTTTGCTGGCGCGTTGGCCCGGCCGTCATCGTGTCGCCTCATGGGTAAACCCTAGCTCCGCCTCGCTCTCCTCCTCTGGTTCCTGGTGCCTCGACGTCGCCCTGCACGTGCACACATGGCGAACCATAGCCAGGCTGGCGTGGCGGCCCGGCCGTCGTCGGCGTCGCCTCATGGGCGAACCCTAGGCAGAGTCTGTTTGGTGGCGTGGCGACCCAGCCATCGTCGGCGCCGCCTCACGCTGCTCTGCAGGCTACAGCAAGCCCTTCCGTTCAACTTCCCTTTGCATCCCGCAGCTCCTTCCTCGGAAGGACGCCGACCTTCTCGGCAGGTGGTGGCCACCTCTACCTCCCACATTGCCTGCTCACGATACACCTTTGTCTTTCTTAAATACTCACGATTGTTCAGTCTGATGCAGATTTTTTTTTAGGCCACAAAAACTGTAGAAAGTACCCCTGTTGTAGCCACGATCAAGGAGCAGCAGACAATTGATTTGCTCCCTTACAACGTGAAGCTGGAAGAGCCAGACCTATCCAGGAAATAGTTTTGTCGATAGGTATGTCCAAGTGAATCAGCTTAGGTACCTAATTCAGGTTGCTTCGAGCATAGACCTCTACAGCTCTACTTGTACACGTTCTTTGTTTGGTTTGCTTTTGTGCTCCTAGAGTGATACAGTCCAATTTTAGCAATCACACATTGGCATATTTAAATGCTATCTATGTGGACTACTGATGTTACTTGCTAAATGTGCATATTGAACATTATTGTCATAGCCTTGCTATCTGCCATTTGAGTGATAGTAGCAGATTTGTGCAAGTAAACTTAGCTTCAGAGGTTTCGAGTCATAAATATCCTACTTTGGCTCCAAAATTATGTTCGTATGATGATTATTCAGGGCGAAAGGATGAATTGTTGTTTGAAAGTCTCTCATTCATAGTCTAGAAAGACTGGGAGCTAAGAACAGTAAAATAGATTATTAAAGTTAAGCTGAGGTTAATATTAGTAGTACAGAACACTAATGGTTGTGTGAATTTTCTATAGCAAAAAACTCTATAAAGTCTAACTGAATATTAGTAGACACGGTACATAGACACTTGATTTGCTAACTGAAATCAAGCATGCATAAGGCCATATATTTTTTCAGTTCAGTGGCAACAGAATTGTGACAACTGATAATGCTAAGCCAAGGAGAGTCTTGCAGTACTGAGTTAATTTTGTTTCTTGCAGGGAATAATTGGTCAGTTCTGTTGAGCTCAGAAAATTATGTATGGCATATTCTTTTTTTATACTATAATTTGTTTAATCGTACATTTCTTCTAAATTATGCAGAGCATTCATGGTGTCCTCTTGGCCTTTCGCCAGACAAAATGTAGGAGGAATGCAAATTTTGTAATGTATTATCCAGAAGTCTACAAAACACTGAGGTGGAGACTTTCAAGGTATCCGAGTCTTTTCGAGTTTTCCGCCCAAGTCCACACTGAAAATTGTTTGAGCATCATAAAGCTTTCTTTATTTGAAACAATTCCTGCCCCTAAATTATCAGAGGATCAACCTATCAATTTAATAAATAGTTTGTTGTTAAATTTTTATAGACAAACTAACCTTATCCCTAGCCTTCTGATCAGCTCCATTTTTTTCAAATCTTATGCTATAGCCTGAGTGAAAATGTTAGGTTTCAAACAAGAAATAACCATTAAATATTTTTTCAGTTCATTTGAACAAATCTACATGAGTTTAATTGCAAAATTGCAGATGAACCTTTATCTCAGCTTCCTCTTGCAGGTTCGGGTTTCTTGAAATGTATATACCATTCTTCTCGCTTGCTAGACATACATGAGACATGGTAAGTAGAAGATGGATAACATTTAGCATTTCAATATACCAAAAATTGCAAGCTGACGAACCTTGTTTAGGGCAATCAATTTCAGTGTAGAATTTCTTGTACTGCAGATTTCATCTTTTCTTCACCTAAATACGACAGTAAGAGAAATTTAGGCTACACAGAACGGTGTGTTCAATTTCGAGAGTGAGTGTGCTCATATCTCTTCCAAGAAATATACACAAGCCAATATTGTAGCAGTAGTCTTCGTTTTCCCTACAAATTAATCGCACATTTATGTTAAGTTTTGTATCTCTGAAATTAATTGATAGAGTAACATGAAGGCCTCTTTACCGACTATTTGCTTGAATAAATGCAATCAGCAGAATTCCCTAGACTTTCCTATACGGAACATGTTCAAAGTGTTTAACTAGAGTATCGATAACATGACCATGTGTAACAGGCCAGAATTTGAAAACCTAAAAACCCAAGTAAAATTTTCGCTTTTGTGTTGCATTGCATCATGGCATTCCATATTAAATTGCTACACAACTAAAACAATTGGTTTTGGCACCGTTTAAAAACAAATGCCAAACTGTTTCAGTTATAAATTCAATTCAATGAGAGAATTCAAACTTGCAAAACAGAAATGCTTCGACATCTCATATGTGTCGAGGAAGTTCCGAGAGTTAAAAATACAAATCCTAAATTGTAGTTGCAAACTACAATAGCAACAAAGCTGGTAATAAAGAGAAAATGAATAAAAGGACCATTTTCTGTCCCTATTTTATTTTCTATGAAAACTAGTTCAAGATTACAAAACAAAATTAGGGTGAGCTTCTCCATGAGTTGAGGAAGCCCCCTGAGTAATTCCAGGAATTTTGGACAAGTTTTGGTGCTTCGAATAAATTAAAAACAACCACAAAGAATTCTAGAACAGAAAAGAAAAGGAGAGGAGAAAAAGGAAATTGAGGAAAGAAAATAAAAGAAAAAGAAAAGAAAACCCAGCCCTTATCCTCTTCCTCACCCCTCGTTCTCACCATCCCCGCACACTCACGCCTCGCCATCCCCGCACCAGCCCCCGCGCCGCCTCTGGCCGTCGACCACCGCGCCGACGCTCCGGCCCGCAGCCGCTCGCGCCGCCCTCCTTCTCCTCCCTGCTCTCTCTTCCTCTACGCGGGCGCCCGCTCCCGCACATCGCCGGCCCCGTCGCCGAGCTCCTCTGGCGAGCTCCGGTCGTGTCCGTCGCCGGCGTCTCCCGTTGCTCCCTTCCCCATCCGCCGCATGCCACCGCGCCGCCTGCTTCCTCCGGGCCGACCCCACGCCGCCTCGCCCCTATGGTCGCCGTCGTCGCGGACGAGTTCTTCGCCGACGTTGCACCCCCACCCTCGCCGTACACGCTGGAGCCAGGAGCTGAAGCCGTCCCGGAATCGTACAGACCGAGTTCTTCTTCCGTCGGCCGAGCTCGCCGTCGCCGGAATTCGTCGCTGCCGTGGCAACTCAGGTCTCCCCGAGCACGCATACGCCTCAGGGTGAGCTAGCCCGTCTCCCGTTCCCACCCCTTGCTCTGCCGTGCCCCGTCGACGTGGAGAACCGCAGTCGCCGTAGCCACCGTAGCAGTAGCTCCTCTCCATCGTGTTGACGAACCCGGTGGCAATCCCGGATTATTCCGGATTCTATTCCGAACTGTGAAAACGCTACTGGACTCAGCCACTCCCGCCCGGAATTCACCCGGAATTGAACCGGAAACAATTCCGGATTTTAATCCTCCAGTGCCAGAACCGGAAATTTCCGGACTGACATCCGGATTGCAGTATTGTTTTGGAAATTGTGTTTTCTTTTCAACCCTCTATCCCTAAAATGTATAAACTATATATTGTGGTTATTTAAATCGTCAAATGGTCATTTCAAAAAGGGAAGTTATAAAAATAATAACTTTTATCGGTGTATCCGAAAAATACATGTAATATCCCAAAATGCCCAGAAAATTGTGAGTAAACCTTTAAAATGAATATCACGCCTATTTGATCACAATTGATTTACGGTGCTTCTAGTAATATTAAAATCATAAGTTTAAAAGAGAAAGTCATAAAAGTAATAACTTTTTAACGGGACCTCTGAAAAATGTGTTCCTTATACCAAAATGATCAGAAAAACATGAGTGACCCAAAATCTTCATCATCATGCATAATTGATCACAATTCCAATAATGTGCTCTAGTAGTAATTATAATCACTAAGTTTAAATATGGGGTTTATTCCAAATAATGCAATAAAGATAATGGGGACCCCATTTAACTTGTTGATCATGTTCAATGCTTCTAGGGTGCATTTAAAATGTCATATCATCATTGTTGTATGCATTGCACAATTGCCATGTGTTGATTGTTGTTTCTGCTTTCCGGTGTTGTTTGCTCTCCGGTAGATCACGAGTTCGGAGTTGAGCATCATTACTCCGACGAGCAGTTTGACCACTTCACTCAACAAGGCAAGCGTAATCCCCCCTCTGAGCATGTCTTATCCTATTTGCCGCAAATATTTTCTCCACTATAATATTGCATGCGGTTCCAAATGTCAATTTGATTGGATTAGAGTATCATATAGTTGCATTAAGTTTCCGATGCCAATACCTGTTTTCCTCCTATTATCCATAGGATTGTTTTGTGGCCTGAGATACCTACTATGCTATGTTGATGCTTAGCCCTGCTTAGTAAATTGCATAGCTATACGACGGATGAGTTATGTTGGAAACATGTGTTGAATGTTGAGAATGATGATGGAGAAATTGTGGAGATGGATAATAAAATGCTAAAAGGTGGGGATGAGAGGCCACTGTGGTTGTGGTGCTTTGTCTCGTTCCCGTCGCCTAGGTGCGAGTGCTATACCTCTTGAACCAAGACTGAGCGTGCAACCATGCGTGAGGCCTATGCATTTGCAGGAACCCTCATAGACTAAATAACTCGAGCGGGGCTAGCCAGGGTCCTCTAGTTCGGGCTTCCATTTGCGCGTGCGTGATGATGGTGGGATGAACTGAGATGAGGATTGTGGTGTTAGGAAAATAAGTGGCCGTGGGGCGGGGTGTTGTGATCCTGGCAGTCCTGCCGCCACTGATGATCCTAGAAAGTCCTTAACGAGGGAGAAGTCGACACCGCTCCCACCCAGCCAGCTTTCCAAGGAAGAGAGCTAATTGTACAGGTAATGGGCCGGACGGTACGCGTGGCAAAGGAACTGGGGCCCCTCGGGACTCCGGGGACTTCCACTTTGTACACCCCTGCAGGGATAAATCTTTTCGAAAAGTCGTGTCCGTGGTTATGGATGACTTGGGAAGTGAAGGTAGGATCATAGAATAACTTTAACGGAATGATTAAAAACTGGGTACTAAAGGTACTACTGATAACCAAGGTTGTCTTCCTCGAGGGTGATTCGGGGAGGTGCCTAGTAGATAGGTGATGAGAATGGTGATGGTTATGATGGAAATGGTTAGCAGAAAAGATGTTACTTCTTACCCCTCTTTTAAAAGTATTCTGATTAGACGATGCCATGGAGTTATGTCTTTTTAAAATAAAATCAGCTTTATGCAAAACAACCATAAAACCTTGAAAGCCAATCATCGAGCATATATTAGCTCTTAATCTTGCGAGTTCGTCGAACTCAACGTCGTTTGTTTTGTTTCAGAGGAGGACTTCACCGCCCTCGAGGTGGGTTCTTTGTGGACGTCGACGAGTAGTCTGGGGTTCCCAGGTGGCAGCTTGGGACATCCCGGAACAGCTGGCGCTGGATGTTTATTTGCAGGCCTCTTAGGCCATAATTTGGTTCTTGTTGTTTAGAACAACACACTTCGCTTCCGCATGTTGTAATGTTGGGTCTGTGACCTCCGGTTGTCATTTGCTATTTTTGTCTATTATAAGAGTTGAACTATATGATTTGTGTCGTAGAGTCTGTGATGTGCCAGTTGTTCCACAAGTCTTGATCTCTCTATTATGCTTTGATAGTGTGCCTGCTGGTATCGGATAACCGGAGACACAGTATCACTGTATAGCAGTCAGGTCGGGGTGCCACACCATGTGTCAGCAAACAGTTGTTAATATCCTAAGCCTCTCTCTGCTCTGCCCTACAATGTCAATTAAAAACCTTCAAACGTACTTGGCATTTCAAAAATTAGTTAAAGGTGAAAATAATAATTTATTTGGTCTTGAAGTTTACTCACGTCTCTAGCACCTAAACAAGATAAATTTCTGAATCAGGTAAACTGAGATAGCAACATTAGGATTGGTTGGTGCTACATTCTGTGTAGAAGTCTATGTTCGTACTTAGCAAGAGCATTATCCTTTTATTTGTACATTCTGTTAACCTTTGTTTTCTTGATTCAGGTATACTATAGTGAAAATATAATAACATGCATATGAGGGAAAATGTGAGGTCAAGAAGATGGATCCCTCATATTCAGATCTTCCAGTGATGGTTCAACAAATATTCTTCTGCGGGTGTTTCTAAGATCCTGCCACTGGAGCTCTCGAGCAGGTTAGTTAGCTGACATAACATTTTTATTTTTAACGGCTATGTTTTATTGTAACTGAATGTATGTTGCATGCCTAGAAAAGTTGACTTCAAATATAAAGCTGATGGTTGTGGTACTAAAGGCAACCGGTGCTTTGAAAAAGAACAAGGGAAAGTAGATATGTGAAAATGATGGAAGTTGATTCAAGCAATGGACTAAGGTGTCAAAAGAGAACCTTACTGCAACTCTTGTTTTTTTGCTGTCTGTGGCGGTTTATCATAACTTCACAAGGGTTGCAGCAAGCTGGTACGTAATTTCTGCTGTAATATTCTTTTGTATGAACATTGGTCTTCAAACTGGTATTTATTTTATCACTGTTAAATTGTGCCGGTGTACTGTTACAAAATGAGCATTTTAGTATGAGGGAAATTCCAGAAAATCCCTGGCAAGATAAACTCCAGTTTGGAATCTCAGAAGCTGGTATTTCAGTGTACAGTCCAGAAAAGGGCTTTCATTTCGGCTGCAGCTCCTGGAGAGATTCTTCCTGGCTGGCCAGGACTGATGCATGTGTTTGCTCACGAATTGAAAAACATTCTGCATGTTGGAGTATACTATGCGATTACCAAGAGCACGGTAAGAGATACAATTGGGGATTTGCCAGAAGTGGAAAACAGTACTTGAGTTAACTCTTACACCAACGCCATTTTTTACTTTCCTTTTCGCTCTTGATGCCCATGTTAAGTCATTTCCCTCTTTTTGGTTCAGTATGGAGTTGAGCCTGTCACTTGGTTCTAGAAGAATATAATGGTAACATGATTGAATGCTCACACGTTAAAATGAGATGAATGAGTAAAATATTAGAATATGCGAACATATTCCAAAGCGACTTGGCTGTGTCTGGCTTGACCAACCAAATGAGAAGGTAACGTTGACATTCTCTACTCTGCAGTTGCATTCACCATGTTTATGTCTATCTGTTTGTGCCTTGAAATGGTAATATTAAAAAAAGCCATATATTATTGCTTATCCCCATGCCCACTATATGTTCAAGGGAATGATGTTGTCATGTGTGAATTATTCTGCTTTTTGGTTGTGATTCTTCAGCTTGAAAGTGATTTCTTTCAGGCTTGAAATTTAACGTTATGAGATGTCGGGGAAGAGGCATTGAAAACATAATTTGGAGATTTTTTTTGAAGAAGCCGTCTCTCTTCGGTCCTGACTTCAGTTAAGATTGTAGATATTTGAGGTAATCTTCTTTTAGGATTGGAGACGAACTTAATCGCAGGATAATAGTACCAACACAATATATCTCAACAAAAAGACTGCTACCGTAGATATTTTAAAATTTTATGAGTGATTACTCTTTGAACTTAGCGAAGATGTACTGTTTTACTCACTGAGTTGTACTTTTGAGAATGGTGCCTTGTGTGGTATTTGGAAAAGGGTCATGACCGTAAGACAGAAACTTTGTTGACTGGCTACATTTAGATGACAATGCACTGCAACTATCAATTACAATAGGATCACTTTCATTTGTTCTAAAGAAAAGTCAGTTGCCTGCACTTAATCACTGAACACTAAACAATCACACCTCACTCAATAATAATTGTCTAGCTGCCACCCAATCAGGAAGGGTATCAACTGGCTAATATCTACAGCTCAAACTTGGAAACTCAAATAGCACGAGATAAACACTTTTAGCCTTTTATGCTTTCTGACTGAACTATTACTAACATTTTTTCATGACAAACACTCACATCATGAAAGCTGCAGGCCCTCCAGCTGGTCTATATACCATGGAAGATGATCCTGCGAAGAATTAGCAACACTAGCTCAAGATCTACTCTATTGTCACCATAGATGAGAACATCATCAGATTCAGATCCCGCATCAATTGGCATCCGGGTGTGGCGGACACACTACTTGTAGAACATGAATTCATGAGAGCATGATGCCTAGCAGCTACACCGCAGTAGAGAGTGCCCCTGGATGATCCATTGAGTTACTCTACACAAGAATCCCATAATTGATGACATTAAGTTATGCAGGTGAAACAAAGGTGCAACGTCTGAGTAGTGCCAGCCACTGCACTAGGAATCGGCGCAGACGACAGTTAACAATGCTAGGGCCATGCAGCAAGCACATGACAATCTTTTGCAGCAGTACAATGCACTGCATCGGAAGCTCAATTGCTCCTCCACCAGCATGCATTCTATCTACATTAGAAACTTAGAAGAAGTTTACTCAAGTGTCCCTGGTTATTTTGCATGGGGCCAACTATCATATTTCAGTATTTTCGTCATACAAAAAAAAGTATTCAAGAAGAAAAGGATGGTTCGATGCTTGCTGGCCTACAAGGGGAGAAACACGTCTCAATAACATGCCTGCAAAGCGAATTTAAACTTTTGGGTGTAATAGTTCAGTATACTATTTGTTCCTAATAGTTTAGTTTTCGGCTTACTTTTGCATGGAAATCTACATAGAATTTTACCTTCATGACATGTGGATCTATATTTTTTATGTATAGGGTCCTTGAATTCGTAGTAAAAAATTATAACTCTATGTCTAGGCAGTCTTTTGAGGTTCGACATTTTGCTTTTCTGCAAGGGATTGTGGATACTTTCATTGGGAAATTGTGCTTTTGTCATGCATTTGAATCTGCATTATTCTTCTTCATTGCACTTACTAAATAACAAATGGAACTGTGGCATGCAACCAAAAAAACGTAAAATAAACAAACAATTTTGTCAAAATTGTGGAAGTAAAAAATTCATGTTTGTGACGATGGTAACAAATAACGCGCGCAGCAACGCGCGCAAGATCCTTCTAGTACTATACTTAATTCCCCTAGTATGAACTTTTCCTCTGAATTTTTAATCTTGACTTTGACTTTGAGTCACTGACACGTGGGTCCCGCGCGTGGTAGGCCCCACGTGTCAATGATAGAAAGTTAGGGATAGGCAATCATTCCGGTGAACCGGCGGGGTCGTAGTCGAGCACACGCGTATCCCTAGCCCCTATAATATTCGGACCCGAGTAACTTTTTCTCGAGCACCTGCGCAGAGCCACAGCCAGCCCCCAGTCCCACAAGCCACGGAAGAACCAAATCACTTAGAGCCCCAGCCAGATCCCAGCCTCGACAAGCATGGCGGCGGTGATCCAGGTGGAGCAGCTGGAGGTGGCGGCGAAGGTCAGCGCCGGCGCCGAGCGGAGGGAGCCCAAGCTGAACAGTGACGACGAGCTAGAGGTGGCGGCGAGGGTCGGCGCCGGCGCCGACGGGAGTGAGCGGAAGCTGCACATTGACGGCGAGCTCGAGGTGGACAAGGAGGCGGAGCAGCTGAAGGAGGCAGCGGAGGTGGGCGGCGGCGTTGACGGGAGGGAGCGGAAGATGGACAATGCCGGCGAGATGGACAAGGAGCTCGAGCCGGCGGAGCAGATGGCGCTGGACCCAAGGAAGATGTGTCGTCATCGATATCGTCACGCCGGGGCGGATGAGGTGGCACATGATCGCCATCATGTGGTAATTGATATCCACCAGGAGATGCCGCTGGTGGCCGCCGCCGCTTCAATGGCGAACCAACAGATAGGACGAGGAGCTGGGCCTCGGCTTGAACGCAAGGCAGCCCCAATCTCATCCCCGTCGGGGAGCTCACTCAGAGGTGGAGCGACTCGCAAGGATATTGCGACGCCGAGGGTGGATCATCCTCCTGGCAAGTGTGACGCTGGGCTCGAGTTTCCAGGCGGGGATGAGCCCCCCCCCACCTTCATGCTCAACAAGACCTTTTCTCCTAACAGCGAGAAAATGACAAGGAACCACCACATTTGCGGACGAGTTGTCAAAAAACCACCACCGGTCGTCGTTTTGACACATAAATACCTCTCTTGGGGCTATGTTGTGACACAAAGCACTAATTTGCCTGTTAACACGTTTTATGACAGCTCGGATCCACCCGTCAGGTCTACGTGGCAAAAAAAAAGAAAAAAAAAACTGTCAACGTTATCCCTAACCGTTAGCTGCCAGGAGCATTACGTCGAGCACCTTGTGTGCACCTTGCTGCACACCGCGTCTGGCCGTGCGTCCGCCCCTTGCCGCACCCACGCCGCCCCTTGCCACGCGTCGCGTCTGTCCTCGCCCGCCCCTGGCCACCAGCGCCCGCTCCTGGCCGCGCCCGCGTTGTCCCTGGCCCCGCCCGCCTCTTAGCGCCCGCTCCTGGCCGCCAACCGGCTCCACGTCGACGGCCTCGACGGCGCGCGCCCAGGCCACGAGCAGGCGCGGCATGTCCTCGCTGTCCTTGACGCAGCTCCGCGCCCAACCCCAGAGCGCCGCCGCGTACCCGCGCTGCGACTCAGCCCAGGCCTCCAGCGTCGCGCGCCACCCGCGGAGCTCCGTCGAGAGCGCGCCCGCCGCCGCGACAGACCGCGGGGAAGAGGGTGGAGACCCGTATGAACCGCGGGGAAGAGGGTGGAGACCCGTACGCCCGCCGCCACGACACGCTGGCGCACTACCTGCCCCTCACGGGGAGGCTCGAGTACGTGGCGGAGACCGGGGACGTCTTCGTCGACTGCTCCGACGCTGGAGTCGCCTTCGTCGAGGCCGAGAGCGACATCGACGTGCGCTGGCACGCGGGCGAGGAGGAGCACGACATCCCGGCGTTCCTGAGCCTCGTGCCGGAGCTCGACGCGAGGGCGCTCCCGGCGCCCGTGCTGTCCGTGCAGGCCACCCGCCTCGGCGGCGCTGGCCTGGCGGTCGGCCTGTCCGTGCACCACGCCGTCGCCGACGGACGCGTCGTCTGGCGGTTCATGGAAGACTGGGCGTCCGCCTCCCGCGAGGGCTCCCCGGTCACCAAGTCCCTCGGCCTGCCACACTACGGCCGGCGTTCCGCGAGACCTCATGTCGTCGGCGCGGAACGGGAGCGACTCGCTCCACTGGTCCGCCACAAGGCTCCCGAAGCTGTTGGTCCAGCAGTACGCGGGCTTCGGCTGCTGCTTTTTGTCCTCCATGAGGTGCTGCCTGATGGTGTCCAGCACCAGCCCCGACCATGCGCGGGCGTGGGCGCCATGGTGGCGGAGGTGAGAGGCGGGGCCACCGGTGGGGCCACGGAGGCGGCCGGCGCGTGGTGACGTCGCAGACAGCGGACTCCCCTGCGTGCGTGCGTTTGACCAGGGCGTCCTCTTTCTCTTCCCCTTGCTCATTTTTTCTATTCTTTTTTGCCACATAGATTTGACTGGTGGGTTCCACATGTACACGTGTTTACTGACAGCGGGTCTTACCTGTCAGAAAACCTGTTAGAATGCTAACCACGGGCGATTAGTGCTCCGCGTCACAACATAGCCCCAAAAGAGTTATTTCTGTGTCAAAACGACGACCGGTGGTGGTTTTTTGACAACTCATCTGCAAATGTGATGGTTCCTTGTCATTTTCTTCCTAACAACTATGCGGCATTCATGCTCTGCAACGCACTCTCTTTCTTTATCTCGTCGGTCATCATTTTCCTCGGATCGAGTGATTTGTTCTTTGAATCCAAACCAAAGCAGACAGCTCTGTACGTCATGGTGATTCTTGTTCTGTCCCTCTTCATCTCCGCCTTCATATTTGCAACTACCTCAGCCAAACCGCTAAAGGGACTGGGCTATTTCTTCATCGGCGTGTAAATCTGCGCCGTCATCTATGGCAGCATTTACGCTGTGAGGTAGGAATGAAATACTGTACCATACAAGATTAGTTAGTGAAAGTGTAGTGGGGACCTTTTCCTCCCCTCCGTCACTGTAGCAGAGAGGAGAAGGCGACTTTTTGGGCGATCCCCGTCGACTCACCGCGTCCGCGCCGGCGAGGCGTGGGATTCCTCCTCTCCGCCGGCTGCTTCGGCAGCGGGAGGGTGGGGATCCCCGTCTCCGGCCTGTACATACGGTAGAGTAGGATGGTGTTCCCGCCGGCGGCGCTCTGGTGAAGGTGGTGCGGCTGGTGGGTGGTTTGGTGTCGAGGGATCTTCTCCGGCGGTGCAGTTCTTTGGAGCTCGGCGTCGTCTTCCTCGACTTGTGGGAGCTGGGAGTCCGGCGTGGCTCTTGAGCTCCTTAGTTCTCCGCCAGATCTGGGGTGGCGGCGGATCTGGTGGCCGGAACCCAGGACTGGACGTGGTCGGCGGCTTCGTCCTGCGTCAACTACGATGGTGGCTGCGGCAAGGCGGTGGTGCTGGGGAGGGAGGGTGTTGGCCGTGCCCGTTTACCGGCTTAGGCTCCGTCGCGGCGCGGCGGACAAGTTCTGCGGCCTCTTTCAACAAGGAAGGCGCCCTCAGGCAGCGGTGAGAAGGAGGATGGCGACCTTCGTCGTCGACGCCGGAGAAGAAGGCGACTGCGTTTCTGGTTCTGAAATCCCCTACGTATTGTACTCTGTTTCTGTATTTGTAATGTGTACTCTGTATGTGGTACTATGTTGAATATACGTGGGCTTTCAAAAAAAAGAAATACTGTACCATACATTGATCATGTTTTTCTTTTCAGTTTTATATTGATTCGGTTCGTTTTTGGTGATAGGGGAACGTACCGCCTGGCCAAGAAGAAGTGGCTCCAGATTAATCCGGCAAGGATATTTTAGTGGATACTATTGGTATGTTAAATTTTGAGCAAAATAGAAAATAAACTCGAGTCCTAATCTGTCAGGAAACCGATAAGTACTGTCGATCAGCAACATCACGCAATTTGCACTCTATAAAGTTAGAGAACTGCGTATAAGCATCAGAAGAAATCTAAATATTGCAAGATTTCTTGGTCTAATTTCCATAGTGACCTTTTAGGGTTTCTATTCTTCACTAATTTAAAACCTATTTTTTCAGTTTAAAATTCGATGGCTAAATCAATCTGTTTCTTTTCTTGTTACAGGAATTTATCCGCTGATGATGATTAAATGGTTCCAGAAGAATCCGGCAAAGACACTTTAGTTGATATATAGTTATTCTTAGTCGATGATGGTCTTTTCAACTGTAGAAAGCATTAAACATTTGGTCTTGACTCTTGACGTACAAATTATAACAGATATTGATGTCAAGTACACAGCTTTAGGATACCCTTGTCCTTATGCAAAGGCACGATAGATTCCTGCTTTCACATGTGCATTTCTTATTTGAAATTTCACTCGACATGACAATGTTATTCTGTCTCGTTCTATTAGTGTCATAAATACTGTTGGGTTGATGTAACTGTCTTTGCAGTTGACGCTTGTCAATCTATATAAAATAAGCATTAAAACATTTGGTCAAGTCTACAGAATAATGTGCTATTATCTACGACATAAAATATATAGTACTTCAAAATAATTTCTAGAGACTAACGTCCCGGTTTGCACCATGATTCATATATTTTCAGCGTCTCTATGTTTTTTTCCTTTTTCATGCAAAAATGGTATAATTGGTATATCTGTCTATATTCAGTACCTAGCTTGGAATTTTTTGATTCGCTGCTCAAACTTTTATTGCTCACCATTCTATTGGATTAGTTTAACTAGGTCCAGTTGGTAGATATGCAGGGTTTTGTAGACTTTTATCTGAACTGGAGGAACATATACCAGTTCAGAAACTGCCAAAATTACCCAACTTAGGCTTTTTTCATGGAAAAAATCACCTTTTTTTCAGGCCTTTTAACATGTTTCAGAAAATAAATACCTTTTTTCGAAATTGCATACTAGGTGTAAAAAATATAAATACTTGGGAAGGACATCTATTTGTGCACACACTCCAGTTGTGACCTTTTTTTTAACATCTGAAGATATTTAAGCTCTTAGTTTTCTTACAGCAAAATATAGCTATTATGTGGCTCCTAGTGGCAAACCCATGACTGGGAGTTATCTACAGCAGCAAATGTCATGAACTTGTAGGTTCATCTACCTGGATCTTACATCTTAGGTTATGTTGTGAAATTTCTTTTTAGCTACTGGAGGGTAAGCTCTTCTAGATGTACAGGGGCACTCTAAATCTGAAGATGCTAGTTCTTTTTACATCTACCAGGTTTTGTTTTACTCATGAAATCGCCAGGGAAAAGAGGTATATCTGGGGGAGGAGAACGATGTAACAAAAACCACTATTTATTTGAGTTTTTTCTGACGGATTGAATTAAGAAAATAGAGCAGAGGGTACTAGGAAGGGTTTTTGAAGAACTTGCATCGATTTGTTTCACCTCCTTGGGTCAGATCTTACAGATCAGGATGTAATAATATGCAAGTCTTGATTAGATTGGCAATGTGCTCACTGAATCCCTGCTTCAAAAGAGCACCAAGAACAAAGTCCCACTCCAGCCTATCAAAGGAATGGTTCGTAGTTGCAAATCTCATTGGGTGCATTTCACAGGACCATTTTGGACGTATAAGATTTTTTTTACCAACCATTTAATAGCAAGGACATCTTAGTGCCTAAATGTGTTGGCTTAATGTGAATAGCATATAACATGATTTGCAATTTGTGTGGACTTGGTTATTTAGATATTCTTTTTATGGGAAGTAGTAGGTGCTCTGGTTTTGCATTAAGATGGGATACAAAATTACAAGGCTTATGCCCAATCAAGAAAAAGTCATCTACAAAAGAAAGAAAACACTCCATAATTGCAACACTGGTAGCAAGGTCTATTTTAAGAAGGAAAGGCTTTTGACGCCAGGAAGAAAAAGAGAACGTGTGAGTAATCTCCTGGCTTAAGATAACATTGTTGGCTATTCTTTTTCCCTTGATAAAAGCTTGTTGAGTGTCAACAATTTTGTTGGGAGATGTCACCATCCTGGACAGCCAACAGTCCACCGAAGGGTTCGCCTACTATTGTGGATGAGTTCACCTATGAGCAGTTGCACCATGTCACCGGAGGCTTTGGAGATGGTAACCTTGTTAAGCATGGCGCTCTGGGGACATTTACCGTGGTGCCTTATGTTATTTTATGGTGATCCAAATTCCAGCAGTAGTACCGCTGGGTTAAGCGGTACTATCGCTCCAGAGCTACCGCCACCGCTACCGCCTCCGCTACCGTCAGAATGGCCATCTGACGCACTTGTCCGGTACCGACTGGTACCGCTGGCGGTACCGCCGCCGGTACCGCTGAGGTGGGAAGAGCCGAACCAGCCCACCCCAGCGGTACTACCGCCTATCCCAGCGGTAGTACCGCCGCGGTGGGATCAATTCCGGGTTGGACTGCAGCCGACCTAGGGTTTTATGCTTCTATTATTCCTCTTGTAAGCCGCCGTTTTGGGGTAAGCCATACATTGTAAACCCACGGCGTTTGTAACCTCACCCGATATAGTGAAGTATTGCTGGCTGGCGCCCGTGGTTTTTTCTCCTCCATTGTTGGAGGGTTTTCCACGTTAAAATCTCGTGTCCCCATTGGTTTGATCGTTCCGTCTTCGTCGTTTCTTTGCTATCGTTTACAACAAGTGGTATCAGAGCCCTGTTTCAGATCTGTTTTCAGATTAGGGTTTCGCGATGGCATCGATGAAGTTTGATCTACCGGCGCTGGACTACAAGACGAGATTTTCGTTGTGGCAGGTCAAGATGCGTGCGATCCTCGCACAATCCAATGATCTTGACGAGTCGCTGGATAAATTCGGCGACAAGGAGCAGGCGACATGGACCGAAGCTGAGAAGCGGAAAGACCGTAAGGCTCTGTTTCTTATTCAACTTCATCTATCTAATGATATTCTGCAAGAAGTACTCCAGGAGAAAACCGCAGCGGCACTGTGGGCTAAGCTGGAGTCGATCTGCATGTCCAAAGATCTCACCAGCAAGATGCATGTGAAGATGAAGTTGTTCTCGCACAAACTGCAAGAAGGTGGTTCGTATGAACCACATATCGATCTTCAAGGAGATCGTTTCCGACCTAGTGTCGATGGAGGTAAAATATGATGATGAAGATCTAGCACTTTTACTTCTGGTCTCGCTGCCAAATTCCTTTACAAATTTCCGTGATACCATACTTTTGAGTCGTATGAACTAACCACTGCCAAGTATATGAGACCCTCTTGCAAGGGAAAAGATGAAAGGTATGGTACAGAAAGAAGTCATCGTCCTCCAAGGGCGATGCTTTGCAGGTCCGAGGGAGGCCTGAGCAGCGAGATAACCACTACCACAACAACAACAGAGATAAGAGCAAGGGTGACAGAAGTCGCTCAAAGTCCAAAGGACGAGACAAGTTCTGCAGGTATTGTAAGAAATCTAATCATGTCATTGATGATTGTTGGAAGTTGCAGAACAAGGAAAAAGAAAAGGTACTTACCAACCGAAAAATAATGAAGGTAATAATACCGGTGAGGCTGATGTTGTTGATGGTAGTTCTGATGGCGATTGCCTAGCTGTTTTAGCTGCATGTGTTTCTCGTCAGGATGAATGGATTCTAGATACTGCATGTTCTTTTCATATTTGTTGTAACAAAGATTGGTTCAGTTCTTATGAGTTAGTGCAGACTGGAGATTTCGTGCGTGTGGGCAACGACCAACAATGTATCATTGCTGGTGTTGGTCTGTTCAGATCAAGACACATGACGGTATGACACGCACGTTGACGGGAGTGAAACACATACCAACCATGGCGAGAAATTTGATCTCGCTCAGTACCCTTGATTGTGACGGGTACAAGTTTGCCGGCGGAATAGACTCCTGAAAGGTATCAAAAGGTTCTCTCATTGTTATGGTTGGTGATATGAATTCTGCTAAATTATATGTTCTTAGAGGTAGCACTTTATCTGGTACTGTTGCTGCTGTTTCTCATGATGACGCTAGTAAAACTAACCTTTGGCATAAGCGTCTTGGACATATGAGTGAACTTGGTATGGCAGAATTGATCAAGAGAGACTTGCTGCAAGGATGCAGTTTGGGTAAGATGCAGTTCTGTGAACACTGCATTTTCGGTAAGCACACAAGAGTTAAGTTTAATGCTTCTGTTCACACCACCAAAGGTACACTTGATTATGTACATGCTGATGTTTGGGGGCCATCTCGTAAGCCCTCTTATGGTGGTGCTCGTTATATGCTTACCATTATTGATGATTACTCTAGAAGAGTTTGGCCTTATTTCATGAAAAATAAGGATGATACGTTTGCTGCTTTTAAAGAGTGGAAAGCTATGATTGAAAGGCAAACAGAAAGGAAGGTGAAATTACTTCGTACTGACAATGGTGGCGAATTTTGTTCGAATGCCTTTAATGATTATTGCAGGAAAGAAGGCATTGTCAGGCACCTCACCATCCCGTACACGCCTCAGCAGAATGGTGTAGCGGAGCGGATGAACAGACCATCATCTCCAAGGCTCGCTGCATGATCTCCAACGCTCGCATGAGTAAGCGTTTTTGGGCTGAGGCGGCTGCCACCGCCTGCTACTTGATAAACAGGTCACCATCTATTCCCCTCGACAAGAAAACTCCCATCGAGGTATGGTCAGGTACTCCTGCTGATTATTCACAACTTAAAGTTTTCGGCTGCACTGCTTATGCTCATGTTGATAATGGAAAGTTAGAGCCGAGAGCTATTAAGTGTGTGTTCATTGGTTATGGTTCGGGTGTAAAAGGATACAAGTTGTGGAATCCCGAAACTAAAAAGGCTTTTATGAGCAGGAGTGTTGTTTTCAATGAATCTGTTATGTACTTTGATAAGTTGTCCTCAGATGTTTTGCCAGATTTTTCTGAGGAGCAGGTTCGTGTCGAGGTGGAGCACTCTGTTGAAAAGAAAATGTCACTGTTGACAATGATGGTGCTGCTACTTCAGATGATTCTGATCCTGATTCTGCTGGTTCTGATGATTCTGATTCTTCTGATTCTGATAATAATAATGTTCAGAACTCACCCCCTGTTTTGCAGCCACAACAGTCTATTGCTGCTCGTAGGAACAGGAGGAATTGTGGTCCTCGACCACGTTTAATTGAAGAGTGTAACATTGTTGATTATGCTCTGAGTTGTGCAGAACAGGTGGAGCACGGACATGAGCCGTCCACCTATACTGAAGCTATTGGTTCCGGTGACCGCGAGAAGTGGCTTGCTGCTATGCAAGAAGAAATGCAGTCACTCGATAAGAATGGCACATGGGAAGTTGTGCGCTTGCCTAAGAAAAAGAAGGCAGTCCGCTGTAAGTGGATCTTCAAGAGAAAGGAGGGTTTATCTCCTAGCGAGCCTCCGAGGTTTAAGGCAAGGTTAGTTGCAAAAGGCTTCAGTCAAATTCCAGGTGTTGATTATAATGATGTTTTCTCTCCAGTTGTTAAGCATAGTTCAATTCGTACATTCTTTGGTATTGTTGCTATGCGTGATCTTGAGCTTGAGCAGTTAGATGTAAAGACTGCGTTTCTGCATGGAGAGTTGGAGGAGGAGATATACATGGACCAGCCAGAAGGGTTCATAGTGCCTGGTAAGGAGGATCTTGTGTGTAAGTTGAAAAGGTCCTTATACGGTTTGAAACAATCTCCTCGTCAGTGGTATAAAAGGTTTGATTCTTTTATGTTGTCACATGGCTTTAAGAGGTCTGAATTTGATAGCTGTGTGTACATTAAGTTTGTTAATGGATCACCTATATACCTGTTATTATATGTTGATGATATGTTGATTGCTGCCAAGAGCAAGAAAGATATCGCTGCTCTCAAGTCACAGTTGAGTAGCGAGTTTGAGATGAAGGATCTTGGTGCTGCTAAGAAAATTCTAGGTATGGAGATTACCCGTGACAGAAATTCTGGTTTGTTGTTTCTTAGTCAGCAAAATTACATTAAGAAAGTTCTTCATCGTTTTAACATGCATGATGCAAAGTCTGTTAGTACTCCTATTGCTCCTCACTTTAAATTGTCAGCTGAACAATGTCCTAGTACGGATGAGGATTTTGAGTACATGTCTAGAGTTCCATATTCTAGTGCTGTTGGTTCTTTAATGTATGCCATGGTTTGCTCACGTCCAGATTTATCATATGCTATGAGTTTGGTTAGTAGATATATGGCTAATCCTGGTAAAGAACATTGGAAGGCTGTTCAGTGGATTTTCAGGTACCTTCGTGGCACATCCAATGCTTGCCTCAAGTTCGGCAAGACTGATGAGGGACTCGCAGGCTATGTGGATTCAGATTTTGCTGCCGATTTGGATAAGAGGAGATCCCTCACAGGTTATGTGTTCACGCTTGGTGGTTGTGCCGTGAGTTGGAGGGCAACGTTACAATCTGTTGTTGCCCAGTCTACCACTGAAGCAGAGTACATGGCTATTGCTGAAGCATGTAAAGAATCGGTTTGGCTGAAAGGTTTGTTTGCTGAGCTTTGTGGAGATGATACTTGCATTAACCTGTTTTGTGATAGTCAGAGTGCTATTTACCTTACTAAGGATCAGATGTTCCATGAGAGAACAAAGCACATTGACGTCAAATACCATTATGTGCGTGATGTTGTTGCAAAAGGTAAGCTGAAGGTATGCAAGATAAGTACTCATGATAATCCTGCTGATATGATGACAAAGCCAGTTCCTGTTACTAAGTTCGAGCTTTGCTCGGGCTTAGTTGGTATCACTGTCTAGCCCAAGAGGCTATTAGGCGCCGAAGGTGTTTTCTTTGTTGTTTTCAGGGTGAAGGTTCTCATTTATGCTACAAGATGGAATTTGTCTCAAGGTGGAGTGTTATTTTATGGTGATCCAAATTCCAGCGGTAGTACCGCTGGGTTAAGCAGTACTACCGCTCGAGAGCTACCGCCACCGCTACCGCCTCCCCTACCGTCAGAATGGCCGTCTGGCGCACTTGTCCGGTACCGACTGGTACCGCTGGCGGTACCGCCTCCGGTACCGCTGAGGTGGGAAGAGCCGAACCAGCCCACCCCAGCGGTACTACCGCCTATCCCAGCGGTAGTACCGCCACGGTGGGATCGATTCCGGGTTGGACTGCAGCCGACCTAGGGTTTTATGCTTCTATATATTCCTCTTGTATGCCGCCGTTTTGGGGTAAGCCATACATTGTAAACCCACGGCGTTTGTAACTCACCCGATATAGTGAAGTATTGCTGGCTGGCGCCCGTGGTTTTTTCTCCTCCATTGTTGGAGGGGTTTTCCATGTTAAAATCTCGTGTCCCCATTGGTTTGATCGTTCCGCTCTTCGTCATTTCTTTGCTATCGTTACAACACCTTAGAGAGTGGCTCGAATGTTGTCGTAAAGAAGACCGACCTGAAGAGCAGTAAGAACAGAGAGGAATTGCGTTTTCTTGTGAAAAATTCCCATGTGAGGATTGTTCCGATGCTGGGGCATTTGGTCAAGGTTGACGAGGAATTGCTAGTGTACAAGTACATGGCGAAGGGAGATTTGACAACCGCGCTGCACAGGAAGCCAGTGGATGCTGAAGAAGGGTCGTATTCATTGGTTTGGATAACAAGATTGAAGATTGGCACTGGTGTAGCTGAGGCCTTGTGCTTCCTTCACGATGAGTGTAGTCCACCACTGATTCACAGGTATGGTTATGCATGCCATGCACTTGTTTTTGGAATATGGTAATTACACATTTTATTGCAAAAAATATCTGATAACTGTATTAAGCTAGTTTCAGCATTAACATAACATGGAAGTTTCAGATGCAATATAGCTCAGCAGGTGATCGCACTTTGAAATGGTTCGTAGTTGCAAATCTCATTGGTGCATTTCACAGGACCATTTCAGACGTATAAGAATTTTTTTTTACCAACCATTTAATAGCAAGGACATCTTAGTGCCTAAATGTGTTGGCTTAACGTGAATAGCATATAACATGGTTTGCAATTTGTGTGGACTTGGTTGTTTAGATATTCTTTTTATGGGAAGTAGTTGGTGCTCTGGTTTTGCATTAAGATGGGATACAAAATTACAAGGCTTATGCCCAATCAAGAAAAAGTCATCTACAAAAGAAAGAAAACACCCCATAATTGCAACACTGGCACTTCGGCTATACTGTCGACATGCATAAGATTCTTTACATGCCAAACTCATTGTAAAAACCCAGGAATAATCATAAGCATGAACAGTAAAGTTGATTAAATAATTATTTGTTTTGTGCATAACTATATTAACTATATGAAAGCCTCGTGCAGTCGTGCCTCTCTGTCATGGTCTCGTAACTTGCAATTGCCTTAATTCTGACTCTCCAAAGCTGAGATGAAGCAAGTTGTTCGTTTTCTTTGATGTTTAAATTGGTGTTAGCATATGTTCTTATTTGTTTGTTATCTTGTCATAATATTGTAGAGATATCCAAGCAAGCAGTGTGCTTCTCGATGACAATTTTGAAGTGCGCCTTGGTAGTTTGAGTGCAATCTGCCCTCAACCAAGTGAGGGTAGCAGGAGTTTCTTCTCTCGGATGTTCAGATCATCAAAGTAAGATCTCTATGTCATCCTCTATTCTAGTTGGCATGCTATTCTTTAAAATAACTGTAGCAACCTCAATGGTTATAGTGTGGGGGTCTTGCTAGCATGTACAAAAAAAATGAATCACACCATCAAGTCAGGGTAAAAGTGGGGACATATTTACTTGGTGATAAAATATCCTTAGTTTAGTACTTCAAATAACGTTGATGCTGTTGAAAATGAAAATGTCACTGTTGACAATGATGGTGCTGCTACTTCAGATGATTCTGATCCTGATTCTGCTGGTTCTGATGATTCTGATTCTTCTGATTATGATAATAATAATGCTCAGAACTCACCCCCTGTTTTGCAGCCACAACAGTCTATTGCTGCTCGTAGGAACAGGAGGAATTGTGGTCCTCACCATGTTTAATTGAAGAGTGTAACATTGTTGATTATGCTCTGAGTTGTGCAGAACAGGTGGAGCACGGACATGAGCCGTCCACCTATACTGAAGCTATTGGTTCCGGTGACCGCGAGAAGTGGCTTGCTGCTATGCAAGAAGAAATGCAGTCACTCGATAAGAATGGCACATGGGAAGTTGTGCGCTTGCCTAAGAAAAAAAAGGCAGTCCGCTGTAAGTGGATCTTCAAGAGAAAGGAGGGTTTATCTCCTAGCGAGCCTCCGAGGTTTAAGGCAAGGTTAGTTGCAAAAGGCTTCAGTCAAATTCCAGGTGTTGATTATGATGATGTTTTCTCTCCAGTTGTTAAGCATAGTTCAATTCGTACATTCTTTGGTATTGTTGCTATGCGTGATCTTGAGCTTGAGCAGTTAGATGTAAAGACTGTGTTTCTGCATGGAGAGTTGGAGGAGGAGATATACATGGACCAGCCAGAAGGGTTCATAGTGCCTGGTAAGGAGGATCTTGTGTGTAAGTTGAAAAGATCCTTATACGGTTTGAAACAATCTCCTCGTCAGTGGTATAAAAGATTTGATTCTTTTATGTTGTCACATGGCTTTAAGATGTCTGAATTTGATAGTTGTGTGTACATTAAGTTTGTTAATGGATCACCTATATACCTGTTATTATATGTTGATGATATGTTTATTGCTGCCAAGAGCAAGAAAGATATCGCTGCTCTCAAGTCACAGTTGAGTAGCGAGTTTGAGATGAAGGATCTTGGTGCTGCTAAGAAAATTCTAGGTATGGAGATTACCCGTGACAGAAATTCTGGTTTGTTGTTTCTTAGTCAGCAAAATTATATTAAGAAAGTTCTTCATCGTTTTAACATGCATGATGCAAAGTCTGTTAGTACTCATATTGCTCCTCACTTTAAATTGTCAGCTGAACAATGTCCTAGTACGGATGAGGATTTTGAGTACATGTCTAGAGTTCCATATTCTAGTGATGTTGGTTCTTTAATGTATGCCATGGTTTGCTCACGTCCAGATTTATCATATGCTATGAGTTTCGTTAGTAGATATATGGCTAATCCTGGTAAAGAACATTGGAAGGCTGTTCAGTGGATTTTCAGGTACCTTCGTGGCACATCCAATGCTTGCCTCAAGTTCGGCAAGACTGATGAGGGACTCGCAGGCTATGTGGATTCAGATTTTGCTGCCGATTTGGATAAGAGGAGATCCCTCACAGGTTATGTGTTCACGCTTGGTGGTTGTGCCGTGAGTTGGAGGGCAACATTACAATCTGTTGTTGCCCAGTCTACCACTGAAGCAGAGTACATGGCTATTGCTGAAGCATGTAAAGAATCGGTTTGGCTGAAAGGTTTGTTTGCTGAGCTTTGTGGAGATGATACTTGCATTAACCTGTTTTGTGATAGTCAGAGTGCCATTTACCTTACTAAGGATCAGATGTTCCATGAGAAAACAAAGCACATTGACGTCAAATACCATTATGTGCGTGATGTTGTTGCAAAAGGTAAGCTGAAGGTATGCAAGATATGTACTCATGATAATCCTGCTGATATGATGACAAAGTCAGTTCCTGTTACTAAGTTCGAGCTTTGCTCGGGCTTAGTTGGTATCACTGTCTAGCCCAAGAGCCTATTAGGCGCCGAAGGTGTTTTCTTTGTTGTTTTCAGGGTGAAGGTTCTCATTTATGTTACAAGATGGAATTTGTCTCAAGGTGGAGTATTATTTTATGGTGATCCAAATTCTAGCGGTAGTACCGCTGGGTTAAGCGGTACTACCGCTCGAGAGCTACCGCCACCGCTACCGCCTCCGCTACCGTCAGAATGGCCGTCTGACGCACTTGTCTGGTACCGCCTCCGGTACCGCTGAGGTGGGAAGAGCCGAACCAGCCCACCCCAGCGTTACTACCGCCTATCCCAGCGGTAGTACCGCCGCGGTGGGATCGATTCCGGGTTGGGCTGCAGCCGACCTAGGGTTTTATGCTTCTATATATTCCTCTTGTAAGCCGCCGTTTTGGGGTAAGCCATACATTGTAAACCCACGGCGTTTGTAACCTCACCCGATATAGTGAAGTATTGCTGGCTGGCGCCCGTGGTTTTTTCTCCTCCATTGTTGGAGGGGTTTTCCATGTTAAAATCTCGTGTCCCCATTGGTTTGATCGTTCCGCTCTTCGTCGTTTCTTTGCTATCGTTTACAACACCTTAGAGAGTGGCTCGAATGTTGTCGTAAAGAAGACCGACCTGAAGAGCAGTAAGAACAGAGAGGAATTGCGTTTTCTTGTGAAAAATTCCCATGTGAGGATTGTTCCGATGCTGGGGCATTTGGTCAAGCTTGACAAGGAATTGCTAGTGTACAAGTACATGGCGAAGGGAGATTTGACAACCGCGCTGCACAGGAAGCCAGTGGATGCTGAAGAAGGGTCGTATTCATTGGTTTGGATAACAAGATTGAAGATTGGCACTGGTGTAGCTGAGGCCTTGTGCTTCCTTCACGATGAGTGTAGTCCACCACTGATTCACAGGTATGGTTATGCATGCCATGCACTTGTTTTTGGAATATGGTAATTACACATTTTATTGCAAAAAATATCTGATAACTGTATTAAGCTAGTTTCAGCATTAACATAACATGGAAGTTTCAGATGCAATATAGCTCAGCAGGTGATCGCACTTTGAAATGGTTCGTAGTTGCAAATCTCATTGGGTGCATTTCACAGGACCATTTCAGACGTATAAGAATTTTTTTTACCAACCATTTAATAGCAAGGACATCTTAGTGCCTAAATGTGTTGGCTTAACGTGAATAGCATATAACATGGTTTGCAATTTGTGTGGACTTGGTTGTTTAGATATTCTTTTTATGGGAAGTAGTTGGTGCTCTGGTTTTGCATTAAGATGGGATACAAAATTACAAGGCTTATGCCCAATCAAGAAAAAGTCATCTACAAAAGAAAGAAAACACCCCATAATTGCAACACTGGCACTTCGGCTATACTGTCGACATGCATGAGATTCTTTACATGCCAAACTCATTGTAAAAACCCAGGAATAATCATAAGCATGAACAGTAAAGTTGATTAAATAATTATTTGTTTTGTGCATAACTATATTAACTATATGAAAGCCTCGTGCAGTCGTGCCTCTCTGTCATGTTGTCGTAACTTGCAATTGCCTTAATTCTGACTCTCCAAAGCTGAGTTGAAGCAAGTTGTTCGTTTTCTTTGATGTTTAAATTGGTGTTAGCATATGTTCTTATTTGTTTGTTATCTTGTCATAATATTGTAGAGATATCCAAGCAAGCAGTGTGCTTCTCGATGACAATTTTGAAGTGCGCCTTGGTAGTTTGAGTGCAATCTGCCCTCAACCAAGTGAGGGTAGCAGGAGTTTCTTCTCTCGGATGTTCAGATCATCAAAGTAAGATCTCTATGTCATCCTCTATTCTAGTTGGCATGCTATTCTTTAAAATAACTGTAGCAACCTCAATGGTTATAGTGTGGGGGTCTTGCTAGCATGTACAAAAAAAATGAATCACACCATCAAGTCAGGGTAAAAGTGGGGACATATTTACTTGGTGATAAAATATCCTTAGTTTAGTACTTCAAATAACGTTGATGAACTGGGGACATCTACTTGATTTATTTTACATAACTTCTCCAAGAATGTGTTTGTGGGGACCCCAGACTAGCTGTCCGAAATACCCGATTATGCTTAACACAACGATCCCGTGATCAGTCTGTCGTTGCACATAATCTGAATTGGATAGCAAAGTTTACATCCATTACAATACCGAATTAAAAGTCTTACATAAATGGTCATTTAGACCAAGTTTTACATAGGTGCCTTCATGGGCCAAACCAAAATATCAGCGGAAGCTACGGCGTAGTAGACATCATATTCTAACGACGACGACCCGACAGGCAGCTGACTTGTGGAGATCCTTAGTTTGCGTAGAAGTCGCCATACTCCTGCTCGGCGTAGTGCTCCTCCTCGTAGTCTGGCTAGGACAATAGCCAGGGACGAAACCAATATGAGTACATTTGAATGTACTCGCAAACTACCCCAACATGAGTATGCACTAGTCTTATTTTAATTTCTAACTTTTATTTATTTAAAACACCTCTATATCTTTATTGAAAAAGGTAAGAAGAGTTTTATAACTATCTTTAAAGAAATCACCATTTTATCTGTTTCTCCAAAACTCCTCCTTTTTCCGACCATAGCCCGTCATTGTCCACTTCCTCCAACAACCTCATACCGATCCGTTGGTATAGGTGTAAGGAACATTCTCCACTTTCTTTTCTTTTTAAAACTCAAAGTCTTTCAAAAACTTGCACATGGTCTTAGGACAGCCTCCCAATTGTCCATATCCGAGGACTCGGCTATTCGAATAGTTTTAACCCTCTGCAGAGGTAGCACGCTTTTAGCCCACACCCATCCGGTAACTCATCGTGTCAGCCACGTCCCGCCATACCAGGTGTATGCGAAGTTGAGCCACCGATCATAGCCTCTCATTTGCTCATGCTAGTATAGGATCCTTCCCATATGACACTTTCCATCGACACTCAGTCCAGTTTCCCGTCAGAAACCCTAAGTGTGAGGACTCATAGTTTTGTCCGGCGGTTTATGGTGGAACCTTCTATCCTCCCCACCAACTTGTGTGAGGACCCGGGTCAGGGGGTAGGTCCTCGGACCATCCCCTCATGCATAACAGAGTCATCTCCGTCGATGAGGTATCCCATACTAATAAGAGCAAACTACATGACTAAGCCCTGTTCCCATATGGAGGTAAATGTGGTCGCACAGGGTAAGATTGGTCGTCATAGTACTAGGACACTGTGCATTTTTCATAAACATCACCATTCTCCATTTCTCCACTTCAACACCGACATCTCGGCATTCCATAACCACACAAGTATTTTCAAAAGAGTTTTGAATAAACAACATTGTTTCCCATCCTATAATTTTATATAAACTACCTTATATTTCTACATAGGGTGGCAAAATAATATCCCTATACTTTTTGAAAAGGTTTTGTAAACCAATGCCTTAAGAGTAAATCATTTGATCAAAGTAGATGCATATGTATTTAGGTGCAAGCTCAGAGAGTAGCTTGCCTTGCTCGGCAAAGTGGCCTTGGTCTTGATCTTCAGATTCAACAAACTCTCCTTCCTCGATAAATCCGACAGCGTTCTCGTCTAATTAATAAACAAACAAATACAAACAATCACTAAACTACCCAAGCAACATCACAACATTACAATCCTAAATGCTCTAAATAGCCACTGCATACATCAAGCAATACAATTTGGTTTCAATTTAATTGAATTAAACATTATTTCATTATGTCTAAATTATGGCAGAAACTTGTTGAACATGTTTAATTGCATAAATTGAGTTCTTTTGGTCACAAAAATACAAACTAAATTTCTATAGAAAGCTACTGATATGTAGAAGACAACCCAATTTGATTTGGATTAATTGGAGTTACCAAACTCCCTACACAAATATTTTAATCCAGTAACTTAATAATCAAGTTTTAGCTACCAATTAAGTTCTGTTAATCCTAAAATTAAATCCTTTTAGAGGTAACTAAACATGACTAAATTTGATCTAACAAAATTGGTCCTAATTCATTTGGGTTAACCATTAAACATCTATAAATGTTTTAGTTCAGAAGGGTGCTCAAACTTCAACTTTATACTAAACAATTACTACTCCACAAATAATTCTACCAAAATTAGGGAAGCTAATACATGGCAGTACTAAGCTAACAAAATTGGTTTCGAATTATTTGGACTAACATAATATTAGAAACAAACAAGTTAAAATTTAAACCTTCTGTAGTATTTTTAATAATACATTTTATTACTTATCTAAATGAATTGAATCCACTTGGGTTGGTTAAACATTTTCATATGCTTTCCAGAACAATTGGATTTGATTTATTTGGATGTCTAGATCTCAAGTTATTGAATTTTGAAATTAGGTCCAGTACAAATTTCACAGAGAGGTTTAAATTCGAAAAGTTTACTATTCTGGGTAATGTTCAAAATTATGACAGGTGGGGCCCTTCTGTCAGTGACTCAGTGCACGGGTGGAAATTATTAAATCGCTGACAGGTGGGGCCAGCCCGTCAGCGTCTATTAAACATGAAGGGGTACGCTGTCGTTGGATCTAGATCCAACGGTTCACGATCGAGTCCATCGGCGACGACCCAGAACGGGCGGCGCCGTGGCTCCGGCGAGGTGGATGATTGGCTCACCTAGGGGGCTCGGGAGGTCGTGGTGATGATGCGAATCGACGGCGGAGGATCGGGGAAGGTTGCTGGAGGACTCGAGCTTGCTGGGACGGCGTGTATCGTCGACGGCGAGCTCCTCCGCTTCCACGGCTGGCTCCAGCAACTCCGGCGAGGTCCTGGCGTCTCCCCTGTGCACGAAACAGAGGGAAAACGAGGCGTGTGAGTGCGGTGTGGGTGCAAAAGAGAGTGCAGGCCAGAAAGAAGAGAAAGAGAGGGTGTGGCGTCGCGGCCATGATCGACCTCGACGGCGGCAGAGGATGCGGCAGTGCACGCCCTCCTGGCGGTGCACGGTGAAATTGGAGAGGGGGAGAGGGAGTGAGGATGGTGTGGAGTGTCCAGAGGGGCTCGGGGTGGTTTTATAGCGCGAGGGCCGGTGTTTCGTGGACGGGGCGCACGGACGGCGTCCATGGCGCCTCCGGCGAGATATTTCTCGATTCCTCCGCGACGCGTGCAAGAAGCTCAAGGCAGAGGTGTCGGGGGGGGGGGGGTCCGGACGTGTTCTAGAAGGTCGTGGCTCGAGCCTTGCGTGTCGAGGAGCAGCGAGGGGCTCGAATTTGGCCGGCGCCGTCGGATTGCCCACGGCGGAGAAAATGGGGACAGGGCGGCATTGGGGCGAGGGGTGTGCTCGAGTGCTTCTCCTCTGCGTGCAGAGGCTGCAGAGGCACGAGGAGCGCGGCAGGGGGGCCTGGGTGGCCAGGAAACGGCGAGGAGCGCCATGGAGACACGGCGCTCTGCGTCGGGGCGAGGGAGAGAGGTAGGGATGACCTTTTTGCAGAAAACCCCCTGCCTCCTCTTTTCTCTGTTTTTTTTCTTTATTTCTTTTTAGTCCAGTAGCTTTCCTAGGATTTAATTGGAGCACTTAAACAATTTGGAAAAATTTGCAAATATTTGTGGGGCTTCCCCATAACATGTAGAAGCTCCACAAAATTTGGCTTTGCAAAATAAAATGTTTTGAATCATTTTCTTTCATAGGGTTTTAATTATGGAATTTTGTTTTATTTCAATTGTGTTTACTTTTGAATTTTAAAATAGGTGTAAAATATTATTTGAGAGAGATAAGTAGTAAGGATGAAATGAGAGTGGTTACTATACCACTCCTCTGAATTTTTGTTTGGAAGAAAGTTTAATTTCTTTGTGTGTCACTTGCCACTTCTATTTATTTCTTGTTTCCACTTTTGTTTTTGTAATTCAAATTGTTAATTCAAACAAACGAGCATCAACACAATTAACAAGAAATAATTTACCACAAGCACAATGCACAAGCAACACATAATAATCAACAAAAGTTTTTGTTGGCTCTCATTTTTTGAATAATATTACTGATTATAATTTTTGGGATGTTACAGTGTTCCTGCACATTTAACTAGACCATTCATCATACATGTTAGTGGTTCCTCATCCCTGTTTCGTAGGAAACAGTTTTCTTCTTAAAGTTTTTGGTATATCCAATGAAATTGTGTACTTCAAGATGATAGTGTCCACTACTACAAGTTAACATAAGGTGTTCTTTCCAGTTACTGTAACATATCGCTGTAATTAATACTTGTGTCTCTATGAGGTAAGAAAGCTTTCACATCATGTCCCAAAAGAAAAGTACCAGTCATACAAAAAGGGGTTTATCTTTATTTATTTTTCGATAAAGGGGGTTTATCTTTACGTAAACAACACTACGGAAACTCAGTGTTTGAGTATATAATATATCTAGGCTTTGGCTGACATCTGTATGTCTCATTTTATGGCAGGTCTCTCGACAAGAATTAATACATCAGGTGTGTAAAGCTTCTGCATATGTGCAATAACTCTGATGGGCAAAATAAACCCATATCGTCTAACATCGTGGCATGTTCTTCTCACATAACAGGTCCACCTGCTAGCTGCTCATACGATGTTTACTGCTTTGGAAAGGTGCTGCTTGAGATAATCACCGGCAATTTCGGTGCGAGTGGCTCAAATGACACTGACTGGGAGGAGTGGTTGGCAAGCACGTTAGGTTACATAGAAACCCATGACAAGGAGAGTGTCTCAAATATTGTAGAACCCTCACTTGTGGACGAAGACCACTATGGGCAGTCTCCATCGTTGCGAAGGCATGCTTGAACCCAAAGCCCTCTAGACGGCCACTTGCTCGGTACATCTTGAAAGCGCTGGAGAACCCGCTACTGGTGGTCCGGGAAGAGCTCTTCTCGAGCTCCAGTTCACCTCGGATCAGGCTTACCTCATCCCGGAGCTCTTGGCATTATGCTTTCCATGGGCACTCGTACCGGTTCTCGGAGGTGCAAGTATTGGGGAAAGCACTTACTCGCAAGCAGTCTGCGGAATCGCAAGGGAGCGACGATGAGGAAAACTCGTTCTCGTTCAAGAGGGCTTCGCGGGAGATGTTCCCGGGTTCACTAGAGCTGGAGGACTGCTGTTGTGTAGGATCACCACAGATTAGCGATACTTTACATGCGCCGAGACTCCTTTTTGTTAATCTTAGGTGTATATAGTTCCTCATGTTGTGCATATTTCGGTGCCCCTAGTAGGTGAGAAAACTGTGCATACAGGGGTAGGCTTAATGTAACCTGTAGTGAGAATAAATCTGTACTCTGTACTGGGAATAAACGGCGCTGCAGCCTGCAAGTGGCAAGTAGTTTTGGTGAGCGAGCATACCCATCTGCCATTCTGGACTTCTAAATTACATTTTTTTTTTTTACTCAGTCAACTTACCATGTAGAAATGGACCTTTTGGTATTCTGAAAATAAATCGTATTTTGTGTGCTCTAACTACATTAAGCGGTTCATGCTTTAGAGCTTGTATTGAGTTAAAAAAACATCTTGAATTTTATCTCTTAATAGTATATAGGTAAAATTGAAGAGATAGGCAAAGAAAAAGGTCCTACCGAGAATTGAACTCGGGTTGCCGGATTCAGAGTCCATGTCCTAACCATGAGAGCATAGGACCAATTTGTTATAACATCCGAAGCAGACAATTTATTTCGTTGCCCAAGTGACAGTATTGGGACAAAATGTACGAGCGTGGCTCAATAGAAATTCAGCAAAGTTGGCGTTGTAGCCGTATATGCCATCCTTTTGACCCATAATGCTGCCACGTTGCAATTACACAATCAACACACCCTTCAGACAAGCCTGAGCATCCGCGGTTTAAGACGGTTTGAGCTGGTTCCGCAAACCAGACCGTACGTTACCGGTTTCGACTGGTTTGGTGCGGTTTGAACTGCTCGATAGCAGGTGATCTCACGGTGTGCTGCGGTCTGGTTCAACGGTGTATACGGTTTGACACCTGTGTACTCGTAGCACCTGGACGTGCGCTGCTGTACTAGCTCTGATTCGTGACTGCGGCGGGACTGAAGCAGCCCGGGGCGGCCGGAGAAAAGGCAGCAGATGCCGGCGCCGCAGATTCGCGTCCCCGGCTGGCTGCTCCCGCACTCCACCTGCCCGCACTCCACCTGCCCGCTCTGCCGCCGCAAGCGCAGTCCTCGGCCGCCGCCACGGCGTGCGCCGCTAGCGCGAGGCAGAACAGAAGGTGGGCGCTCGGGTCACCATATCCGCCGCCGCTGGGTCGAGGTCGCCCGCCCCTTGGATCCCGGCATCTCCGCGAGCTCTGGGAAATGGCCGGGCGCCGCGTGTACCCGGCGTCGTGGCGTTCCTGGACGGCGGCCTCGACGGCGCGGCACCGTGGCGGAACTCAACGGCGTGGCCACGACGGCCTCGACTGCAGTGGCGACCTCGACGGCGCCATGGCGGACCTTGACGGCGCGGCGTCAGTGGCGACCTCGACGGACGAGATCCATCTTAGCTTGTCCTCTGGCCTGGTCCTCGCCGTCGCTTCCCGATTCGTCGCGACCGCCGCCTCTAGCAATCCATCAGCGCTAGGGCCTCCGTCCATGTTCGCCGGAGCCTCGCTCCGTGCCCTCACGCGCCCTGCCTCCGGCCTCCGCCTCCGTCGTGCCCGAGCGCCCTGACGAGTTGGCGACGATGGGGAGAAGGTTGACTGGTTTCGTGGTTTAGCCGGTTCCAACCCGTACCGGACCAGCAGAAAAATTTCCGACGCGGTTTAGATTCGTACACCATTTCAACCCGGATGAAACCGTTATTACGGTGCGGTGCGGTGCGGTGCGGGCCGACGGTTTGCACGGTTTCGAACCAGATAATGCCCAGGCTTACCTTCAGATCAACGACCATGTGGCTTTGTCTAGTATTTTTCTTTAGTAAGCCAACTTGCTTGGCATATTATAACAGTTTGGGTGCATCTAAACGTGTTGCCAATTGCTTGGTTGGATTGGTGCAGGGGACAGGCGAACTTTATCTATTATTTATCTTTTCTTGTGCCACAACCCCTGCCCAATATATACGATCAACATATATTGTTATGTATATAAGAGTTAAACGCTTGGTCACGAAGTTGCCACGGATGAGGGCATTGGCCACGAACTCAAAAGTGCCAAATTTTGGTCACATAGTTGTGTATAAGAGCCCCGTTTGTCACTCCGTCAAGACAGACGTTAAGTCGCTGACGTGGCAATTTGTATTTTTACAAAATGCACCCTATATTTTTGTCTCTTCGCATCTATTTGTCCTATTAAAATTTTAGTTCAGACATTTTATCAAACAAGTGATGGACACACGCTGAAGCAGGGGGCGAGCGCGGGGCCTTGGCGAGTACGCACGCCGGAGCAGGAGCGAGCGCGGGCCATGGCGACCAGGGTTTGCCGGCAAACGCGGCACAGACGAAGTGCAGGTGCGCATAATCACCACTAATATAAAAACGGTTTTGTTAATTCTCAGCTAGCTGAGAATTAACTTAGTGCTCAGTCAACTCCCTAACCATTTGATCGTGCGTTGAGATTCGTGCGTCAGTTGCAAGTCAACTTGCAACTGGGATTTGATGACGTCATGCGAGTTGCAAGTGGACTTGCAACTGATCTGGACCATTTGATTTGCTTCATGATTCGTGCTAATCATGAGTTGCAACTTGACTTGTAACTGTGATTGCTGACGTCACTCGACTGAGAATTAAGCTAATTCTCAGTCGACTGAGCCCTAGAGAGACCCATATAAAAAGGGAGAGACAGGAGTGATCCAAATAATCCAAGCCACACATCGATTAATCGAAGGGTTATAACGAGGACTGACCACGGTTCCGCCGAGCGGAACGAATCGTCGATCCCAATCGTCTCCTCTTTCCTATTTCCGCCCCCAATCCCGTTCAAAACCACGCCATCGCCGCTGCTCTGCACGCCGACGCCTCCCTGCAAGACACGTCAACGACGCCGCCGCCTTGCCCGTCCGCCGCCGTACTATCAGGCCGCACACTGCCACTCTGCCAGGCACGCGGCTGTCGCCCTGAACGCTGCGACGATCCACACTCAGCCGCCTCACCAGGAACTCGCTCACCCTATCTCCAGAACCTGCCCTAACGACCTCGCCAGGCGGCCGAACAACGTCTCCGGCTCGCCGGAAACACACGCGGCATGGATGCAGAAGCCTTCGCCGCCATCCTCTTAGCGTCGGGGACGCACAAGCGGCGGCCTCCCTTTGTCCGTGTAGCCGCTGACGCAGACGCTGCCGTCCCTCCACGCAGCAGGCCACTCGGAAGCCGCTTTTACCGTTCCCTTGCTCTTAGGGGACACACACGCAGCCGGCCCCGTCCTCCACAAACCGCGGCAACGCGGCGCATTGGCTCGCAGGAGAGGCACGCGGCCGGATGTAGCGCATGGATACCCAGGTTTGTCGACGTCCACACATGTTCGACGGATTTCCACTTTTCTGATCTCTCTTTCGTTGGCCACTCACCATGTCAATCCTGTCGCGTACGTGCGCGCATAGCCGCATATGATCTGGGAGAGCTCCGACTTCCAGGCTACAATTCTACATCCATCCGACGCGTGACTCCGTCCCGCCGCCGTCGTATATCTCCACCACCCCGTCGTCCTCTGTAACTATGGATGCTTGACCTTACAAGATTTGCAGTTCACCTGGGGCCAGTTTGTATTTCCTCATATTGCAGGCATTAGACCAGAATCAGGTGATCAATCTTCCATGTATTGTGCTTTTAGATTGCTTGCTGAAACGAGCCACTAACTGCAACATTTTGTTGCCATCCTCTTAGGCTGCTGGCTTCTTTCTTTTGTATGTTTCTAAGGATTGGGGAATGTCTTATAGAGAGCTTGTCGTTGTGAATGTGAACCACGGTGGAGCGTAGATAGCTGGCTGTAGTGCTCGCAGGTGCAAAATGGATTGCGGAAGGACGATGCCCAATTGCCCATGATTTCCATATGTCGGTCTTGCTTATTTGTTGAGCTGTACATTTAGGCAAGATAGGTTTATGATGGTTTTCTTCAAATATGTCATCCCACATAGTACTAATTTGCTATTCAGTTTTCAAGTTTGCAGGTCATGAAATTTGACTCTCATATCTTGCCTAAACCTTTGATCATTTTCTGTAAGAATATCCGATTCAAGATTATGTGATGGACAGTCGTTCAGGTCTCCAAAGTTTTGGTCCCCAACCCTTCAACTCTTTATAATTTTTTCTAAAAAAACCTCTTCGAAAACTAAGGGTAGCCAAGATACTTTGACTCCTTTTCTATTTAGAGATGTGTTCTGAAGGTGCGCTATATTAATTGTATGATGGATTGCAGGATAAATAAAATGCATGGTGTGTTCTGTTTTAGTCACTATTTCTCTCATCTGATTTCTCTATTTCTTATACATTAAGTTTTATTGTCAATTCAGAATTCAGATGGAGATCAATGGAATATTCCATGTAGGCTGCAATAATAGCATGGAAATAAATTTATATTTTTTGCAATGATTTTCCTAAGACCAGAGTTATTGTTTTTCCCGTGATAATATGGGAAAAATGCAACACTGGACGCCATGACCAGCTGTAGAGCCGAAGATGAAATATGGGAGATTTTGAATGGAGAATTTACAGGGGAAGGAGAGTAGAAGGCAGGAGCTTTATAGTTTATTGCAAGAAACTTTATTCTGAGACTAGACGTTTGTTTATAACAGCATCCACCTCCGGGAGCAGGCAGGTGATTCCCGTTTTCACCATCTCATTTCATCTCATCTCCTCTCTATTTTGATTCACCTTCACCAATCTGCAAGCATGGCAAGCGCACGCCCTGCATGCTCGACGAAATGCCTGCTACTGCCTGCCTGCGCCTATGCTCCTGAACGCGTTTACTGTTGCTTGCCTCCTGCTACATGAACACAAAACTTGTGATGTACACTTCCATGCATCTAGCCTCTATAAAATTCCGATCTGGGGCATTTGCCAGTGCCCGGTCTTTTTATCAAGAAAAAAAAGTATGGATCTATCAAATTCAAACTCAGTTACTATGGTGGACTTGACTATTGTTGATTGTGATCAAACAACTATTTTGTAAGTAATAAAAACCAAGCTCCAAAAAATAGACTTGCTTCTTATGGTTTTCGCTCATACATGTTTTCCAAATATTTTGAACGCCAAGTTGCAGTTTGCTACTCTTTTACTGGTGCTAGCATCCATATGCAGAACATATCCGGTGATTCCATGCTACCTAAGCACAAACATACATTTTTTAAGTTTATAGATTTTTATTTTAAACTCTTGAGAAACAAAAATGAAAAAAATCTTGTTACATTGGCGTTAGCTTGACAACTGAGTACACAAAATTATTGTTATGACAATATGATATATTATGCATTAGTTACGTGCATGGCACGTGCACAATTACTAGTAGACAGAAAGTAGCGGACTGTAGCCTTGGACGCGATGACGACCATGCCAAATGACGAGTAGGACACTGTTGGGTTGATCTCATCCGCGTGGGTCCAACGGCCCACCGGAACCTTGATCCGCGCCCTGATCGGGGGCGCCCAACCGATTATGGTTGACGGGCCCCTGTGACCTGCGCTATAAAGAGAGGTGGGGGCCGGCGGCACGCACTACGAGGTTCGTCGCGAGCCGTAAACCCCACCGACACATACCTACCGATCTAGGTCTAGCGCAGAGCTCACGGGAAGCTCCGCCACTGCCCACTCCCTGCCATCACCGTCCACCATGGCCGGCACCGCGGGCTCATCGAGCCAAGGAGAAGGTACCCCTCTCCCTCTCCATCTCTCTGTTCTCTCACTCACATGATTACACAGATGCAATGTATAGAGGTTTCTACCGGTTAGATCTAGGTTAGTTGATCCTACGGAATTAACATTGGTATCAGAGCATTGCTAGGAGCTAGATCTTACTCGTGTAGACAGAAAACAAAGGAAAGACAAATCGAGATCGAATTTTCGTAGATCGATTAAAAGAAAAAAAGAAGAAATCACAAAAGTTTCCCCTCCCGTGGAATCCCAAAGACCAAAAAGGGCAAAGAAAACTCACCGCGCCGCCGGTTGGGCCGCGCCGTTCCTCTCGATCCCGATGCGCACCAACAGGGGCATCAGGAAGAAGAAACGAACCCCTCGGGGCAAAGGGCACCAGCGCTGTGCCGCTTGACGGCGGCGCGCTCTCCTTCGGGAGCTCGCGCACGCCGGCAAGGGGGTCAGCAGGGGCGCCGCCACCGCATCTCCATCACGGGGTAGAGGGGGCGCAGGCGCGCTCTCTCTCTCTCTAGCTAGTAGGGAGGTGGTGGATGGAAAGGAAGAAAGAAAAAGGAGGCAAAGGGAAGCGGCAGCTGCTCGCCGCGCATGGGTACCTCGCCGTCGCCGGCTAGCCGGCGGCGCCGCGAAACCCTAACCCTAGAAAAGGCAACGGCAAGGCAACGGCGCTCCGCCGGCTGCACAGGCCAAGCGAGAGAGGGAGGTGGGGTGTGCGACCGCCGCGGTGGGGCGTGCGGCCGTCGCCGGCGGACCGCTGGCCACCGGTGTCTCTCTGCGACACGGGCCGCCGCCGACCGCGCGGACAGAGGAGAGAAGAGGGAGGAGAAGAAATGATCTAGGGTTTCGGGGCGGGGCCGGTGCGGCTGGTTTTGATCCAGCGATTAGCACGCTGGACCGTCGGATTGAATCCGACGGCCAGGATGCAAAACCTAGCTCGCCTCGGGCTTTTGGGCCGAAAAAATGCAACAGGCTGCTGCTGTGGGCCGTTTTTACGCGTAGCGCGGGCGGCAGATAAACATTGGGCCGCACAAAACGGTTCTCTGTTCATTTTTTCCAGAAGCATGTTTTTTCTACAGTTTTAGAGAATTTTGCTTAGTTTGTTTTTCCTATTCAAAATTATCCAACGAAATTTTGTTTAGAGAATAGAAAAGTAAAAGAATGCTTCTGAAAAGTATAAAGTTCATGAATTTTTTATTCATGTTTTCCGCTGCAAATAAATAAAAGTGCTCTTAAAGTAAAATAGATATAAAGCATGAATTAATTTTAAGAGCATGTTAAAGTGATTAAAAATTATGATTCTGTTATTTTATGACCAACGTTGTTAATAACATAATCATGATTTATTGTTATTATATGTGCATTTATTCTATTTTCTGCCCAACGGTGATATAGTTTTAATTGCACAAACAGTTGTATGTTTTAATTTTGACCAACGTTGGATTATTGCATGCAATTGTTGTTATGATCTCACTTCATTGTGGTTTTCAGGAGGGTACTACTTGATGAGCTGCATCAAGGATGTTCCAACCCTCAGAGGTGACAACTACACTGAATGGAGAAAGAAGTCGACTTGGCTTTTGTTTGTGCTGAGGTGGACTGGGTTGTGGACACTCCACAGCCGTCAAACCTACAGAGCCAGAGAGATGAAAAAGATGATGATAGTGCTTGGGATAAAAAGAGGAGGGATTATGCTCCATTGGAGATGTCATATACCCTCGAAACAAAAAGTGGCTCACCGCCAACAAAAAGTGCATGGCTTTCATAAAGAACACAATTGAGCGCTATTGTGGGCTCAATTGCAGAGTGTGCTTCCGTAAGGGAGTTTCTTGAAAAGATAAAGAGCCAGTTCACTGGTTCTTCAAAGATATATGCTACCCAGCTGCTAAAGCAGCTGGTGACAGAAAAGTACACAGGAGGTGGACATGGCATAAGAGAGCACATCCTCAGGATGAGCAACATGGCAGCTAAGCTTAAGCCCATGGACGATGATTTGGAGCTCAAGCCTGCACTCCTTGTTCACCTGTTATGGCTTCACTGCCAAAAGAGTTTGACACTTTTGTTGTCAACTACAACATGTCGCCTGAAAAATGGGACATTGAAAAGACAATAGCCATGTGTGTGCAAGAAGAGGAAGACTTAAATCCTCACATGGTGGTTCTCTGAACTATGTGAAGGATAATAAGAAAAAGAACTACAATCAAAGTAGCAATGGTTCCCCTTCAAAGCCACATGGAAAAGCTCCCACGCATTATCAGCATCAGCAGAAGTCTCTTCCAGTGGACAAAGATACATGTCTCCACTGTAAGAAGACTGGGCATTACAAGAAAGATTGCCCTGTTTGGCTAAAGTCCATAATGGCAAAGAGAGGTAACAACATTGTTTCCTTTGTAAATGAATCCTTGTATACACAGTTTTCGAAATCTACTTGGTGGATTGACTCAGGTGCAACTGTTCATGTTGCAAATTCATTACAGGGATTCCATTCGACGCGGACTACGCAAAGAGAGAAAGATGCATTGAAGTTGCAAATGGAGTTCAAGCAGACGTTGAAGCTGTCGGCGACATCTCCTGGAGTTAGCTGATGGATTCACGATCTGCTTAGAGATGTTTTATATGTTCCTTCATTACACAGAAACTTGATTAGTGTTTCACGTTTGGACAAAGATAATTATGAATGTTATTTTGGACATGGCAAGTGTGCCATATGGTGTAATAATACTCATGTGGGTGTTGCTTTACTTCACAATGAGCTTTATTTATTATCCCTACGTGAAAAAGTGTATTCTGTGTGTAAAGTGAATGAGCATGTTTCCGCGCGGATAAAGAACAAAAGAAAAGAAAGAGAACTCATGACTCATCGAAATTATGGCACTGTCGTTTGGGCCATATTTCGAGGGGGAGAATAGAAAGTCTAGTTAAAAATGAAATTCTTCCTCCATTAGAGTTCTCAGACTTAGAACAATGCATAGATTGCATTAAAGGAAAGTATGTAAAACAAATCAAAAAGGGTGCAAACCGAAGCACAGGAACACTAGAAATCATTCACACTGACATTTGTGGACCATTTCCTGTGAAAAGTGTGGATGGCTATGACTCGTTTATAACATTCACAGATGATTACTCCCGATATGGTTATATTTATCCAATCAAAGAAAAGTCTGAAGCGTTGGATAAATTTAAGATATTCAAAGCTGAAGTAGAAAATCAGCATGATAAAAGAATAAAGATAGTGAGATCTGACCGTGGGGGAGTACTACGGTCGGCACACTCCATATGGCCAAGTCCCTGGACCTTTTGCGAGGTTCTTACAGGAGACTGGCATAGTGGCCCAGTATACAATGCCGGGCGACCCTCAGCAAAATGGAGTAGCTGAAAGGCGTAACCGTACACTTATGGATATGGTGCGCAGCATGATGAGTTACTCCACCTTGCCATTGGGATTATGGATGGAGGCGCTTAAAACCGCCATTCACATTCTCAATAGAGTACCAAGCAAGTCGGTGCCCAAAACACCGTACGAGTTGTGGACAGGAAGAGTACCCTCTCTACAACACTTCAGGTGTGGGGGAGCCCAGCTGAGGCCAAAGTATTTAATCCAAATATTGCAAAGTTAGATCCCAAAACAGTCAGTTGCCACTTCATTGGCTATCCTGATAGATCAAAAGGTTTTCGTTTCTACTGTCCAGACAGATACACAAAGTTTGTAGAAACGAGACATGCAGTCTTCTTAGAGGACGAAATGATGAGGGGGAGCATGGTAGCTCGGAAAATTGATCTTGAGGAGAAGAGGGTGTGTGCACCTTTTCCGATGATTCAGGAGCCATTTTTCGCACTACCTGTTGTACCTGCACCGACAATTCCTGAGGTTGAGGTGCAAGCACCTGTTGTAACTCCACCCGTGACAACTATGGGTGAAGATCCGGAACCTGTCCGTCAGGAGCCGACTGAACCCGTTGTTGAGCATGAAAGGGAGGTGCAGCAGCCACTTTTAGAAAATGAGCCCTTAGAAGGTCTAAAAGAGCTAAAAATCAGCTATTTCTATGATTATAAAGTTTACAATACAGAAATAGTCATATGGAAGTGATCCCACTTCATATGAAGAAGCCATGAGAAGCCCTCACTCATCGAAGTGGGTGGAGGCAATGGAAGAAGAGATGAAATCGATGAGTTCCAACGATGTTTGGGACTTAGAAGATATTCCTAAAGGAGCCAAAACAGTAGGCTGCAAATGGGTATACAAAACTAAGTATGACTCAAAAGGGAATGTAGAAAAGTATAAAGCACGACTTGTGGCAAAAGGATTTACACAAAGAGAAGGGGTAGATTACAATGAGACATTTTCACCAGTCTCATGTAAGGATTCCTTCAGAATCATAATGGCACTAGTTGCACATTTTGATTTAGAGCTACATCAAATGGATGTAAAGACGGCATTTCTAAACGGGGATTTAAAAGAAAATGTTTACATGAAACAACCCAAGGGTTTTATCATGGAAGGCAAGGAAGATATGGGATGCCGCCTGAAGAAATCCATTTATGGATTAAAGCAAGCCTCTAGACAGTGGTATCTAAAGTTTAATGAGACAATTAAAAGTTTTGGATTTAAAGAGAATGTTGAGGATAACTGCATTTATGCAAAGTTTAAAAATGGGAAATATATTTTCCTAATCTTGTATGTGGATGATATCTTGCTTGCTAGCAGTGATGTTAGTCTGCTACAAGAAACAAAGAAGTTCTTATCCTCAAATTTTGATATGAAAGATCTTGGTGAAGCATCATATGTTTTGGGCATAGAAATTCACCGAGATAGGAAAAATGGAGTTTAGGACTATCGCAGAAGGCATATTTTGAAAAGGTTCTTAAAAAGTATAATATGCATAAGAGTAGTGCCACACCTGCTCCTATAGTCAAGGGCGACAGTTTTGGGAAATTCCAATGTCCCAAGAACCAGTACGAGATCGATCAAATGAAAGCAATACCATATGCTTCGGCTGTTGGAAGCTTACAGTGTGCACTCGCCCTGACTTAGCTTTTATCACCGGAGTACTCGGTAGATATCAAGAGAATCCAGGCATGGCACTGGAAATGGTAAAGAAAGCATTGCGTTATGCAAGGCACAAAGGACCTCATGCTAACATACAGAAGATCTGATTCCCTAGAGATAAGAGGGTATTCAGACGCAGATTTTGCGGGAGACAAAGATGATAGAAAATCCACGTCAGGATACGTGTTCACTCTCGCTGGAGGGGCTATTTCGTGGAGAAGCTCCAAACAGTCAATAGTTGCATCGTCCACGATGTATGCAGAATTTATAGCATGTTATGAGGCCACAGGGCAGGTGATATGGTTAAAGAAATTTATACCCGACTTGAAAGTGGTAGATTGCATTGACAAACCACTAAAGATGTACTGTGACAACCAGCCCGCAGTATTCTATGCTCACAACAACAAGTCGAGTAATGCTACCAAACCAATAGAGATAAAGTATTATGTTGTGAAAGATAAAATCCAGGATCAACTATAAGTCTCGAGCATATAAGGACAAAGGATATGCTTGCGGATCCGCTTACGAAAGGCTTACCACCCAGTGTTTCATGGAACACGTAGCCGGCATGGGTTTAATGGAAAGCCTATGATTCCTGGATCATGAGAGGCCCGAAAAGGAACATAATTTGTTTCAAAACAAGAGGTATATTGTAGCTGTCTGATTCTATCGGCAATTGAGCTGTGACGATGAAACATGCTCTATGTACTGATCTGTGATGAAACGAGTAAAGTATAAAGTACATAGTTAAAAGTAAAAGTTGAGATCAAGGGGGAGAATGTTAGGTTGATCTCCTCCGCGTGGGTCCAATGGCCCACCAGAACCTTGATCCGCGCCCTGATCAGGGGCGCCCAACCGAATATGGTTGACGGGCCCCTGTGACCTGCGCTATAAAGAGAGGTGAGGGCCGGCGGCACACACTACGAGGTTCGTCGTGAGCCGTAAACCCCACCGACACATACCTACCAATCTAGGTCTAGCGCAGAGCTCACGGGAAGCTCCGCCGCCACTGCCCACTCCCTGCCATCACCGTCCACCATGGCCGGCATCGTGGGCTCATCGAGCCAAGGAGAAGGTACCCCTCTCCTCTCCATCTCTCTGTTCTCTCACTCACATGATTACACAGATGCAATGTATAGAGGTTTCTACCGGTTAGATTTAGCCTAGTTGATCCTACGGAATTAACATGTATCAACCAGGACCAAGAACTGCACGGCGGGAAGTCATGTATCATGGAGGCGTGGCGCATTTGCGCATGTGGCCGCTGTCATCGAGGTCCGTGGAGGTCTCGGCGGTGAGCGAGCTGGTGACAACGACGCCAGACACGGAGTCACCCCAGTTCTCCAGCTGCGGCGCCACGCCCCTCGGCAAGCAGAACTGGCCGGGCTCCACCATCCTCGACGCCGCCGACATGCTGAACGCCGCCGCTACTCCACGCTGTTGTTGTTGCTGCTGTTGTGCGCTGGCGAAGGTGGCGACGGTGACGTTGCTGGAGGATTTGGAGCTAGGGTTGGGGCCTTCACATGACGAGCAGAGCTAGGAATTCCGCCGCGGTGGAGCAGAGCCAGGAATTTTGCCGCTGGGATTCTCCGTAGCAGAGGAGAGGCGGGGCGCCACCTGGATCCACGCGACATGGGGAACTGCAGGGCGCCGCCAGTTGTTGGATATGGTGGGGTGACGACCTCGTCGGGGAGGCGCGCGGCGGTGGCTGGGCGCGGCCGGCTCTGTCGGTGACCCACGTGAGCATGTGTAACGTCCGACGGAATCCCACTGCCATCGCGAGCGAGCTTGAGAAGGAGGTGAGCAGCTGAAAGGACATGGATGTCGACTAGAGGGGGGTGAATAGGCGATTAAAACTTTTCCGGATTAGGCTTGATAATTGCGGAATAAAACTAGGTGTTTAAATTAACAAGCCAACAACCTAAATAAACTAGGTTCAACTATGTGCACCAACAACTTATGCTAAGCAAGACAAGCAACAAGGTGATAGCAATATAGAATACTTCAAGCACGAAGGCTATCACAATGTAAAGTGCATAAGTAAAGAGCTCGGGTATAGAAATAACCGAGGCACGCGGAGACGAGGATGTATTCCCGAGTTCCTCCTTTTTAGGGGAGTACGTCTCGTTGGAGAGGTGTGAACCAATACAATGGTTCAACAACCACAAAGGTTTCACCTTCTTCTCCGATGAACCGCACCACAAAGGTTTGGTTCACCTTCCACTATCGGAATCCTTCGAGGCAGAAATCCGGAGCCTTTCAACAACAACTCGGGGCACAACCCACAATTGGATTGGGGGCTCCCGAATGGCTACAAGTGACCACACAAGGTCTCAACCACCACAAAGGCGTCTAGGTTCCAAAGACCCAAGAGTAACAAGTTCACAAGCTTTCAACTTCCACGAATCCTCGTGGAGAACACAAACCGATGCACAAAGCAATGGCAAGAGCACAAGTGCTCAAATCCTTCACTCTCAAATCCCACCAAAAGCAACTAATGCTTATGGGGGGAGGAGAGAGGAAGAACAACGAAGAACACAACAAATGGAACTTCAAGAACTAGATCGAAAGGGTTCCCTCACTTAGTGGAGAGATGGATTGGTGGAAAATTAGATCTAGATCTCCTCTCTCTTTTCCCTCAAAGATATGCAAGAATCATGGGAGGAATTGAGAGAGAGGCAAGCTTTGCAAGGTCAACAATGGTGGGGGAGAGAGAGAAAATCGTGCTGGGCAAAGCTAGCTGGCTGGAGGTAGGTGGAGGGGTATTTATACCCCTCCCAGAAAAAGAGCTATTGCAGGAAATTTACACCGGACCAGAGGGTGCGGAGACTCCGGCCTGAGGCGGAGACTCCGGGCACCTCCGGACCGACTCCGGACCCCTATACCGCACGCGCCGACGCCTGGGGCAGAGAAACTTCGAAAGCAAGGGACCGGAGACTCCGGACAGGAAACCACGGAGACTCCGGACCCAGAGGTGCAGAGACTCCGGTCCTGGCGCCGGAGACTCCGGTCAGGAAAACCAGCAAAACAGCAAAGCCTGAAATGCAATAACTTTCTCATTCGAACTCCAAATCAGGTGAAACCAATTTTGTTGGAAAGGTGAAACCAATATTAAGAATCATAAATAGAGTTAAGCTGACACACATGGGAAGGTGTGAAACTTTCCTCACGGATAAACTGATAATATTTCCAACACAAAAACTCAACAAGTTTTTTATCCGGACTCCGTTTTCTATGATCTTGGGCTTGTTTCGAAGATAATCACAAGCTCTAAAAGATCATGCACATACACATCATAGTCCATCATGTGAGGAGGAGAATACAAGAGGAGAGTTTGACCTCTCTACAAAAGACGAACCGGTAAAACCTCAAACATCAAAAACATCATAAGATATTCAAATGAAATCCGTTTTTGATGAACTAGAGCTTGGTATGGAGATGAACACAGGCTCTAAATTCTCACATGGATAAAAGCCAAATAAGAACCAAGAAAGATGATATGTCAAATATGCAAAGGTTTGAGCTCTCCACAAAGATGCGATCAAGTTACTCACTTGAGAGCCTCTCTTGATAGTACGCCGTATATCCTATAACCCGGTCTCCGAAGTAACAACATGAGACCGGTAAAATAGAAACCCTATCAAGATTATACCTTTGCCTTGCGCATTCCAGTTGAGCTAGATGATGACGATCTTGTCTCCCTCAAGTTGGAACACCTTTTTTGATTGTGCTTGCTAGCACATGCTTGATGAAGACTTCTCCAAATACTCCCCATACACCATGATGGGAGAGCCTTACTAATCTTCATCTTCATGAATCCACTTGTACTTCATCTTCTTATCTTGATATATGATGGCTTGGAGATAACATGAAGTTCACTCAATCTTCTTTTCCAAGCCATGCTTGCAATAAGCTCAACTCTTCACATGACCATTCTTCATATAAACCCTTGAATAGAGCATTGGTCATCATGTAATCTTCTAGAGTCCAACACATGAACTCCAATCTTTTCCTATGGACAAGATCTACAAGTATATCTCAATGCAAACATTAGTCCATAAGGATTATCATTAATTACCAAAACCACGCATGGGGCAACACATGCACTTTCAGCAGCAGTCGCGCTAGCCCCGGCGGCGACAGAGATGCATGTAGTGTGTTTGATAAAATGTCTGTTTAGAATTTCAACATAGGGACGAACAGATATGAAAGACAAAAATATAGGGTGTATTTTGTAAAACACAAACTGCCACGTCAGCGACTTAACGTCTGTCTAGACGGAATGACGAACGGGGCTCTTACACACAACTATGTGACCAAAATTTAGCATTTCTTTAGTTCGTGACCAATGCGCTCATCTGTGGCAACTCCGTGACCCACAAAGCGTTTAACTTTGTATATAATGCCACCAGAAATAAAGCTCACTCCTCGCCAGAACCTTCGAAATGAATATGGAGATAGATGAGATCTCTCTATGCTTTAGCTACCAGAAATTAGGCAGATTGTACTGCTAATATTCTATAGGAATAAGAGAAATCTGAAATTCATGTTTAAGGAGAATTCTACTTCCACGTAGGAAAGACAAGAGAGAGCCACACAATTCAAAAAATTCTAGCCCAACCACATCCTGCAGACTTACGGAATCATACAATAGATGAACGAGAGAGTATCTCAAGTTTTTTCCTCGAGGTAGGGTTTTGTTTTTTGTTTTTTATAACTAGTTATTTTTTTCGTAAGCAAGAGAGAAGGATCATATAGTCTTTGAGAAAGCCCATACATTGTCATTGGGCTATATGGCCCCATCTCAACTTCTTGCGTCAGCCCATAAGGAACATGGAGCCGGGGCAGTCTAGCAGATAAGGAAGCTCTGGTTCTGCGCACAGCTACAACCCAAGCGAACCTCGAGGCAGAGCAATGCCAGCGCCTCCTTCCTCCATGTCTCTGGTGAGCAGGTGCTACCGCTGCTGCTCGTCGTCGTCGTCGTCGTCTCCGTCGCCGTCGCCGTCGCCGAAGCAGCAAGCCGCGGACAGCAAGCGGCAGCCAATCCGTAACGCATCGCCACCTCGATCCTTCTCGCCGCCGCCCTTCTTCCCGCGCTAGCTTAGCTAACTCCTCGCGTGCCGCGCGCAACAGTGCAGGCGGAGCGCGGCTGCAGCTGACCAGGAGGGCGCACGCGTTCTCCCTCCTCGCGGGCGCCGCGGCGACGGTAGCGGTGTCGGGTCGCGCCAGGGCGGAGGAGGACGGCGACGGGGTCGTCGGCGCCATCAAGTCGTTGTTCGACCCGAACGAGGAGACCAAGGCCGGGAAGGTGCTCCCCAAGGCGTACCTGAAGGCGGCGAGGGAGGTGGTGCGGACGCTCCGGGAGTCGCTGGACGAGGACGGCGCCGGCGACTCGGCCAAGTTCCGGCGGGGCGCCGACTCCGCCAAGGTGTCCATCCGGGAGTTCCTCGGAGGCTGGAGAGGCCAGCCGTCCGTCGCCAAAGAGGTGCGCCTTTCATTTCCTTTCTGAATCTTGTACTAGCTGAAGTGCAAGTTTGTCAGAAAATGGAGTTTGTTCGTTTCTCAGTAGAGAACTACTGCAACATTGACATGATCTGCACCGAACGAACGTGCGATTGTTGCAGGAGTCGTATGTTGCGCTGGAGAAGGCCATCAGATCATTGGCGGAGTTCTACTCCAAGGCGGGACCCTTCGCCTCGATGCCGGGAGATGTCAAAAGCAAGATCCTCGACGACCTCAACGCCGCGGAGGCCTACCTCTAGAGTCTAGATCTTCTTGTGTAGCTTAGCTTGCAGTGTGTTTGCACGTCTGAACGGCTGGCCACAAGAACAAAGATTGTACCTCTGCCAAACTTCCTTTTCGAAGTGTCATGACATATATGGCTCCAGGTTATATCATTCGTTTGGTGTTTTCCAAGTTACACCTCTCCATGGAGATGCACTATTTGTCTTCAAAATTTAAAAGCGTGGCTTTCTATTTTTTTTCAAGCGGAGAGAAAAGGTTGGCCTCATTCATAAAAGGAGAGTTTTCACACACTAAATCACAGGAGCGACAACCACGGCCATAGGTAACTACTCCCGTAGTCTCACGGCAACAAGATATCGAGAAATTTAGCCCCCGCTTATACAAAAAAAATTGGCATCTATCACTAAAAATAAAATATTTAGTCTACTGAGGGGACATTGCCCAAGACTCAGTGCGTGCTCAAATTCCTACCACGTTTTGCTCCGGTACCTCATTACGGTGCAATCCGTTAAATACGTTTGTTTCAGATCCTCACAAAAACAGGTGCCTCCTGACGCTCGCCATCAAGCCTATTCTTCCACAGTGCACATGAATAAAAACCCTCCTAAATATTCAGACTGTAAGCTAAATTTGGATGTACTTGCAGCAGTATGACAGCTGCTCTTAGCATCTTACAGACATGAGGTTCTGGTTGCAAAAGCAAAGCTATTAACAAAATAGCAACTAACATCCACTAAAGATTTTTGCGGCACCACTAGCCTTCGACTTTAAGTTAAAAAAACACATAATGAAACTATAATCCCCGCTCTACATGCTGACTTCTCAGGATACCACATAAAAGATGGTCGGAGTCAACAATATCTAATTCTGCACACTGCACAGGCTGGTCAACAAGTCCTGTCCGAATCTGAGCCATCAAATTCTGGCTAAAACAACCAGGGTGTAGCACTCATCTTCAAAAAACACATCCTTTCAGGTTTACTTTCTGGAAGTAGATGCAGGGCAGGCTGAGTTAAAACAAATAATTTGAATGGTTTCATCCATGTAATGCGCGAGGAATGAGGCTGACGTCTCTTGACGGATATGTAGACAAGGCTCGTCAATCTGCAATTGAGATTTAAAAATAATGAGACCCACATAAAGATAGAGATCGTGGTACTCATGCATATGTCTATCTCTAAACACCAGAAGTAGAGACATGGTCGGAAGATCTAATCATAGAGAACCCTATCAATGTGATAGGGTACACATTAAGGCTTTTCATGCAACTAATGTGGCTGGAAAATTGTTTGAGTAACAGTATATGTCCTCATCCTTGAAAAATGGTAACAATCTAAAATGGGGTTACAAAGAAAAAACCCTAGTATTTACGCCACCTTGACATACTAAACAAAGTTATGCTTATCCAAGTATGTTATCTTTGTCAACAATATTAATATGTTACAATAAATTGAGGGGTTTCCTGAAATTGACATGGATGGAGTTACCATCCTTCCAAAGTAAATTAACCTTACAGTTCAAGCTGTTTTTAGATTTGTTAGATATTACACCTACATTGCTAATTCCCAGTTTGTCCCTCAAGGCCTCAATAGAAGAATTTCAAAGCCTGTCTTCTGAAATTCTGGTATTTTATTTCAAGATCTACACACAAAAAAGATGAAGAAAATAATTGATGTGAAACATTACCTTTGCAAGTGTCGGCATCTTTGCTGCTGTTCACGCAATCCATGACCTCTGAAGCTTGGGTCTCCGCATCTGCAACAAAGCAAAGAGTCATTAGCCACACAAGAAGCTTTTCTGGACTGATCTACAGAGAAACAGGTATCAACTGTATAAATGGCCAGTCACTGTTCGAGGAGACAATTTGAAATATACATAAGAGACATGTTATCTGTGCTGACCTCCTTCAGAACCTGGGTGTTCCTGAGATGAAGAGTTGTTCAGCATTGGCTTTTGAAGAAGACCTGTACCAGGAAAAACTAACATGTTGATAGACTTGACTTCTTGCTTCTGATAATCTTCAAGTGGACTAAATCCAAATTTAGATGTCCAGGTGTCCACAAGATCATTAATAGCAGGAATGATCAGCGTCTCAACTTTGAGAGAACTGAGGATCTGAAATGTAAATAAGAAAAGACATTAAGCACATACATTACTACGATGGAATTACCCTACTGTGGTAATCAAGCAAAAAAATCAAGTCAATTCATCTATAGCCTATTATAGAGAAGGTGCAAAGTACACGCCAATTATACACTATTATAGCCGTACTAGATGGAACCCTACCATGATAATGTTATGCGCTTATGTGCTATATTCATTTTTATGTACCAAATTAAGAAAAAATATCAAATTAACATAGTACTTTGTAAAGAACACTTGTAGCATGCCTATTGTCACTCAATTTATATTACAAGAAGACATATTCGTTTGCTACCTTGTAAACTTTCAATGTTTTTGAATGGATTTCAGGTTGAGACCAAAATCTTGCATAAGTTCATAAAGTTGGGGTTTGAGCAGTTCAGTTCTTCAAATTTACGAACTACAGTGAGACATATTTAAGAACAATGGAACTACAATCAACAATCTCAAAACTGTCTCATAGAAGCACCATTAGGAAATGGCTAAAAGGAGCGCAGTGGGGGGGGGGGGGGGGGGGGGGGGGGGGGGGGGGGGGGGGGGGGGGGGGGGGGGGGGGGGGGGGGGGGGGGG
>CAMZMU010000072.1:3578116-3694475 GCA_947311845.1 Poa pratensis
GCGCGGGCCTTGGCGAGTACGCACGCCGGAGCAGGAGCGAGCGCGGGCCATGGCGACCAGGGTTTGCCGGCAAACGCGGCACAGACGAAGTGCAGGTGCGCATAATCACCACTAATATAAAAAGGTTTTGTAATTCTCAGCTAGCTGAGAATTAACTTAGTGCTCAGTCAACTCCCTAACCATTTGATCGTGCGTTGAGATCGTGCGTCAGTTGCAAGTCAACTTGCAATGGATTTGATGACGTCATGCGAGTTGCAAGTGGACTTGCAACTGATCTGGACCATTTGATTTGCTTCTGATTCGTGCTAATCATGAGTTGCAACTTGACTTGTAACTGTGATTGCTGACGTCACTCGACTGAGAATTAAGCTAAATTCTCAGTCGACTGAGCCCTAGAGAGACCCATATAAAAAGGAGAGACAGAGTGATCCAAATAATCCAAGCCACACATCGATTAATCGAAGGGTATAACGAGGACTGACCACGGTTCCGCCGAGCGGTAACGAAATCGTCGATCCCAAGCGTCTCCTCTTTCCTATTACGCGCCCCACTCCCGTTCAAAACCACTCCATCGCCGCTGCTCTGCACGCCGACGCCTCCCTGCAAGACACGTCAACGACGCCGCCGCCTTGCCCGAGCCGCCGCCGTACTATCAGGCCGCACACTGCCACTCTGCCAGGCACGCGGCTGTCGCCCTGAACGCTGCGACGATCCACACTCAGCCGCCTCACCAGGAACTCGCTCACCCTATCTCCAGAACCTGCCCTAACGACCTCGCCAGGCGGCCGAACAACGTCTCCGGCTCGCCGGAAACACACGCGGCATGGATGCAGAAGCCTTCGCCGCCATCCTCTTAGCGTCGGGACGCACAAGCGGCGGCCTCCCTTTGTCCGTGTAGCCGCTGACGCAGACGCTGCCGTCCCTCCACGCAGCAGGCCACTCGGAAGCCGCTTTTACCGTTCCCTTGCTCTTAGGGGACACACACCAGCCGGCCCCGTCCTCCACAAACCGCGGCAACGCGGCGCATTGGCTCGCAGGAGAGGCACGCGGCCGGATGTAGCGCATGGATACCCAGGTTTGTCGACGTCCCACATGTTCGACGGATTTCCACTTTTCTGATCTCTCTTTCGTTGGCCACTCACCATGTCAATCCTGTCGCGTACGTGCGCGCATAGCCGCATATGATCTGGGAGAGCTCCGACTTCCAGGCTACAATTCTACATCCATCCGACGCGTGACTCCGTCCCGCCGCCGTCGTATATCTCCACCACCCCTCGTCCTCTCTGTAACTATGGATGCTTGACCTTACAAGATTTGCAGTTCACCTGGGGCCAGTTTGTATTTCCTCATATTGCAGGCATTGACCAAACAGGTGATCAATCTTCCATGTATTGTGCTTTTAGATTGCTTGCTGAAACGAGCCACTAACTGCAACATTTTGTTGCCATCCTCTTAGGCTGCTGGCTTCTTTCTTTGTATGTTTTAAGGATTGGGGAATGTCTTATAGAGAGCTTGTCGTTGTGAATGTGAACCACGGTGGAGCGTAGATAGCTGGCTGTAGTGCTCGCAGGTGCAAAATGGATTGCGGAAGGACGATGCCCAATTGCCCATGATTTCCATATGTCGGTCTTGCTATTGTTGAGCTGTACATTTAGGCAAGATAGGTTTATGATGGTTTTCTTCAAATATGTCATCCCACATAGTACTAATTTGCTATTCAGTTTTCAAGTTTGCAGGTCATGAAATTTGACTCTCATATCTTGCCTAAACCTTTGATCATTTTCTGTAAGAATATCCGATTCAAGATTATGTGATGGACAGTCGTTCAGGTCTCCAAAGTTTTGGTCCCCAACCCTTCAACTCTTTATAATTTTTTCTAAAAAAACCTCTTCGAAAACTAAGGGTAGCCAAGATACTTTGACTCCTTTTCTATTTAGAGATGTGTTCTGAAGGTGCGCTATATTAATTGTATGATGGATTGCAGGATAAATAAAATGCATGGTGTGTTCTGTTTTAGTCACTATTTCTCTCATCTGATTTCTCTATTTCTTATACATTAAGTTTTATTGTCAATTCAGAATTCAGATGGAGATCAATGGAATATTCCATGTAGGCTGCAATAATAGCATGGAAATAAATTTATATTTTTTGCAATGATTTTCCTAAGACCAGAGTTATTGTTTTTCCCGTGATAATATGGGAAAAATGCAACACTGGACGCCATGACCAGCTGTAGAGCCGAAGATGAAATATGGGAGATTTTGAATGGAGAATTTACAGGGGAAGGAGAGTAGAAGGCAGGAGCTTTATAGTTTATTGCAAGAAACTTTATTCTGAGACTAGACGTTTGTTTATAACAGCATCCACCTCCGGGAGCAGGCAGGTGATTCCCGTTTTCACCATCTCATTTCATCTCATCTCCTCTCTATTTTGATTCACCTTCACCAATCTGCAAGCATGGCAAGCGCACGCCCTGCATGCTCGACGAAATGCCTGCTACTGCCTGCCTGCGCCTATGCTCCTGAACGCGTTTACTGTTGCTTGCCTCCTGCTACATGAACACAAAACTTGTGATGTACACTTCCATGCATCTAGCCTCTATAAAATTCCGATCTGGGGCATTTGCCAGTGCCCGGTCTTTTTATCAAGAAAAAAAGTATGGATCTATCAAATTCAAACTCAGTTACTATGGTGGACTTGACTATTGTTGATTGTGATCAAACAACTATTTTGTAAGTAATAAAAACCAAGCTCCAAAAATAGACTTGCTTCTTATGGTTTTCGCTCATACATGTTTTCCAAATATTTTGAACGCCAAGTTGCAGTTTGCTACTCTTTTACTGGTGCTAGCATCCATATGCAGAACATATCCGGTGATTCCATGCTACCTAAGCACAAACATACATTTTTTAAGTTTATAGATTTTTATTTTAAACTCTTGAGAAACAAAAATGAAAAAAATCTTGTTACATTGGCGTTAGCTTGACAACTGAGTACACAAAATTATTGTTATGACAATATGATATATTATGCATTAGTTACGTGCATGGCACGTGCACAATTACTAGTAGACAGAAAGTAGCGGACTGTAGCCTTGGACGCGATGACGACCATGCCAAATGACGAGTAGGACACTGTTGGGTTGATCTCATCCGCGTGGGTCCAACGGCCCACCGGAACCTTGATCCGCGCCCTGATCGGGGGCGCCCAACCGATTATGGTTGACGGGCCCCTGTGACCTGCGCTATAAAGAGAGGTGGGGGCCGGCGGCACGCACTACGAGGTTCGTCGCGAGCCGTAAACCCCACCGACACATACCTACCGATCTAGGTCTAGCGCAGAGCTCACGGGAAGCTCCGCCACTGCCCACTCCCTGCCATCACCGTCCACCATGGCCGGCACCGCGGGCTCATCGAGCCAAGGAGAAGGTACCCCTCTCCCTCTCCATCTCTCTGTTCTCTCACTCACATGATTACACAGATGCAATGTATAGAGGTTTCTACCGGTTAGATCTAGGTTAGTTGATCCTACGGAATTAACATTGGTATCAGAGCATTGCTAGGAGCTAGATCTTACTCGTGTAGACAGAAAACAAAGGAAAGACAAATCGAGATCGAATTTTCGTAGATCGATTAAAAGAAAAAAAGAAGAAATCACAAAAGTTTCCCCTCCCGTGGAATCCCAAAGACCAAAAAGGGCAAAGAAAACTCACCGCGCCGCCGGTTGGGCCGCGCCGTTCCTCTCGATCCCGATGCGCACCAACAGGGGCATCAGGAAGAAGAAACGAACCCCTCGGGGCAAAGGGCACCAGCGCTGTGCCGCTTGACGGCGGCGCGCTCTCCTTCGGGAGCTCGCGCACGCCGGCAAGGGGGTCAGCAGGGGCGCCGCCACCGCATCTCCATCACGGGGTAGAGGGGGCGCAGGCGCGCTCTCTCTCTCTCTAGCTAGTAGGGAGGTGGTGGATGGAAAGGAAGAAAGAAAAAGGAGGCAAAGGGAAGCGGCAGCTGCTCGCCGCGCATGGGTACCTCGCCGTCGCCGGCTAGCCGGCGGCGCCGCGAAACCCTAACCCTAGAAAAGGCAACGGCAAGGCAACGGCGCTCCGCCGGCTGCACAGGCCAAGCGAGAGAGGGAGGTGGGGTGTGCGACCGCCGCGGTGGGGCGTGCGGCCGTCGCCGGCGGACCGCTGGCCACCGGTGTCTCTCTGCGACACGGGCCGCCGCCGACCGCGCGGACAGAGGAGAGAAGAGGGAGGAGAAGAAATGATCTAGGGTTTCGGGGCGGGGCCGGTGCGGCTGGTTTTGATCCAGCGATTAGCACGCTGGACCGTCGGATTGAATCCGACGGCCAGGATGCAAAACCTAGCTCGCCTCGGGCTTTTGGGCCGAAAAATGCAACAGGCTGCTGCTGTGGGCCGTTTTTACGCGTAGCGCGGGCGGCAGATAAACATTGGGCCGCACAAAACGGTTCTCTGTTCATTTTTTCCAGAAGCATGTTTTTTTCTACAGTTTTAGAGAATTTTGCTTAGTTTGTTTTTCCTATTCAAAATTATCCAACGAAATTTTGTTTAGAGAATGAAAAGTAAAAGAATGCTTCTGAAAAGTATAAAGTTCATGAATTTTTTATTCATGTTTTCCGCTGCAAATAAATAAAAGTGCTCTTAAAATAAATAGATAAAGAGAATTAATTTTAAGAGCATGTTAAAGTGATTAAAAATTATGATTCTGTTATTTTATGACCAACGTTGTTAATAACATAATCATGATTTATTGTTGTTATATGTGCATTTATTCTATTTTCTGCCCAACGGTGATATAGTTTTAATTGCACAAACAGTTGTATGTTTTAATTTTGACCAACGTTGGATTATTGCATGCAATTGTTGTTATGATCTCACTTCATTGTGGTTTTCAGGAGGGTACTACTTGATGAGCTGCATCAAGGATGTTCCAACCCTCAGAGGTGACAACTACACTGAATGGAGAAAGAAGTCGACTTGGCTTTTGTTTGTGCTGAGGTGGACTGGGTTGTGGACACTCCACAGCCGTCAAACCTACAGAGCCAGTCAGAGATGAAAAAGATGATGATAGTGCTTGGGATAAAAAGAGAGGGATTATGCTCCATTGGAGATGTCATATACCCTCGAAACAAAAAGTGGCTCACCGCCAACAAAAAGTGCATGGCTTTCATAAAGAACACAATTGAGCACGCTATTGTGGGCTCAATTGCAGAGTGTGCTTCCGTAAGGGAGTTTCTTGAAAAGATAAAGAGCCAGTTCACTGGTTCTTCAAAGATATATGCTACCCAGCTGCTAAAGCAGCTGGTGACAGAAAAGTACACAGGAGGTGGACATGGCATAAGAGAGCACATCCTCAGGATGAGCAACATGGCAGCTAAGCTTAAGCCCATGGACGATGATTTGGAGCTCAAGCCTGCACTCCTTGTTCACCTGGTTATGGCTTCACTGCCAAAAGAGTTTGACACTTTTGTTGTCAACTACAACATGTCGCCTGAAAAATGGGACATTGAAAAGACAATAGCCATGTGTGTGCAAGAAGAGGAAAGACTTAAATCCTCACATGGTGGTTCTCTGAACTATGTGAAGGATAATAAGAAAAAGAACTACAATCAAAGTAGCAATGGTTCCCCTTCAAAGCCACATGGAAAAGCTCCCACGCATTATCAGCATCAGCAGAAGTCTCTTCCAGTGGACAAAGATACATGTCTCCACTGTAAGAAGACTGGGCATTACAAGAAAGATTGCCCTGTTTGGCTAAAGTCCATAATGGCAAAGAGAGGTAACAACATTGTTTCCTTTGTAAATGAATCCTTGTATACACAGTTTTCGAAATCTACTTGGTGGATTGACTCAGGTGCAACTGTTCATGTTGCAAATTCATTACAGGGATTCCATTCGACGCGGACTACGCAAAGAGAAGAAAGATGCATTGAAGTTGCAAATGGAGTTCAAGCAGACGTTGAAGCTGTCGGCGACATCTCCCTGGAGTTAGCTGATGGATTCACGATCTGCTTAGAGATGTTTTATATGTTCCTTCATTACACAGAAACTTGATTAGTGTTTCACGTTTGGACAAAGATAATTATGAATGTTATTTTGGACATGGCAAGTGTGCCATATGGTGTAATAATACTCATGTGGGTGTTGCTTTACTTCACAATGAGCTTTATTTATTATCCCTACGTGAAAAAGTGTATTCTGTGTGTAAAGTGAATGAGCATGTTTCCGCGCGGATAAAGAACAAAAGAAAAGAAAGAGAACTCATGACTCATCGAAATTATGGCACTGTCGTTTGGGCCATATTTCGAGGGGAGAATAGAAAGTCTAGTTAAAAATGAAATTCTTCCTCCATTAGAGTTCTCAGACTTAGAACAATGCATAGATTGCATTAAAGGAAAGTATGTAAAACAAATCAAAAAGGGTGCAAACCGAAGCACAGGAACACTAGAAATCATTCACACTGACATTTGTGGACCATTTCCTGTGAAAAGTGTGGATGGCTATGACTCGTTTATAACATTCACAGATGATTACTCCCGATATGGTTATATTTATCCAATCAAAGAAAAGTCTGAAGCGTTGGATAAATTTAAGATATTCAAAGCTGAAGTAGAAAATCAGCATGATAAAAGAATAAAGATAGTGAGATCTGACCGTGGAGGGGAGTACTACGGTCGGCACACTCCATATGGCCAAGTCCCTGGACCTTTTGCGAGGTTCTTACAGGAGACTGGCATAGTGGCCCAGTATACAATGCCGGGCGACCCTCAGCAAAATGGAGTAGCTGAAAGGCGTAACCGTACACTTATGGATATGGTGCGCAGCATGATGAGTTACTCCACCTTGCCATTGGGATTATGGATGGAGGCGCTTAAAACCGCCATTCACATTCTCAATAGAGTACCAAGCAAGTCGGTGCCCAAAACACCGTACGAGTTGTGGACAGGAAGAGTACCCTCTCTACAACACTTCAGGTGTGGGGGAGCCCAGCTGAGGCCAAAGTATTTAATCCAAATATTGCAAAGTTAGATCCCAAAACAGTCAGTTGCCACTTCATTGGCTATCCTGATAGATCAAAAGGTTTTCGTTTCTACTGTCCAGACAGATACACAAAGTTTGTAGAAACGAGACATGCAGTCTTCTTAGAGGACGAAATGATGAGGGGGAGCATGGTAGCTCGGAAAATTGATCTTGAGGAGAAGAGGTGTGTGCACCTTTTCCGATGATTCAGGAGCCATTTTTCGCACTACCTGTTGTACCTGCACCGACAATTCCTGAGGTTGAGGTGCAAGCACCTGTTGTAACTCCACCCGTGACAACTATGGGTGAAGATCCGGAACCTGTCCGTCAGGAGCCGACTGAACCCGTTGTTGAGCATGAAAGGGAGGTGCAGCAGCCACTTTTAGAAAATGAGCCCTTAGAAGGTCTAAAAGAGCTAAAAATCAGCTATTTCTATGATTATAAAGTTTACAATACAGAAATAGTCATATGGAAGTGATCCCACTTCATATGAAGAAGCCATGAGAAGCCCTCACTCATCGAAGTGGGTGGAGGCAATGGAAGAAGAGATGAAATCGATGAGTTCCAACGATGTTTGGGACTTAGAAGATATTCCTAAAGGAGCCAAAACAGTAGGCTGCAAATGGGTATACAAAACTAAGTATGACTCAAAAGGGAATATAGAAAAGTATAAAGCACGACTTGTGGCAAAAGGATTTACACAAAGAGAAGGGGTAGATTACAATGAGACATTTTCACCAGTCTCATGTAAGGATTCCTTCAGAATCATAATGGCACTAGTTGCACATTTTGATTTAGAGCTACATCAAATGGATGTAAAGACGGCATTTCTAAACGGGGATTTAAAAGAAAATGTTTACATGAAACAACCCAAGGGTTTTATCATGGAAGGCAAGGAAGATATGGGATGCCGCCTGAAGAAATCCATTTATGGATTAAAGCAAGCCTCTAGACAGTGGTATCTAAAGTTTAATGAGACAATTAAAAGTTTTGGATTTAAAGAGAATGTTGAGGATAACTGCATTTATGCAAAGTTTAAAAATGGGAAATATATTTTCCTAATCTTGTATGTGGATGATATCTTGCTTGCTAGCAGTGATGTTAGTCTGCTACAAGAAACAAAGAAGTTCTTATCCTCAAATTTTGATATGAAAGATCTTGGTGAAGCATCATATGTTTTGGGCATAGAAATTCACCGAGATAGGAAAAATGGAGTTTAGGACTATCGCAGAAGGCATATTTTGAAAAGGTTCTTAAAAAGTATAATATGCATAAGAGTAGTGCCACACCTGCTCCTATAGTCAAGGGCGACAGTTTTGGGAAATTCCAATGTCCCAAGAACCAGTACGAGATCGATCAAATGAAAGCAATACCATATGCTTCGGCTGTTGGAAGTTTACAAGTGTGCACTCGCCCTGACTTAGCTTTTATCACCGGAGTACTCGGTAGATATCAAGAGAATCCAGGCATGGCACTGGAAGATGGTAAAGAAAGCATTGCGTTATGCAAGGCACAAAGGACCTCATGCTAACATACAGAAGATCTGATTCCCTAGAGATAAGAGGGTATTCAGACGCAGATTTTGCGGGAGACAAGATGATAGAAAATCCACGTCAGGATACGTGTTCACTCTCGCTGGAGGGGCTATTTCGTGGAGAAGCTCCAAACAGTCAATAGTTGCATCGTCCACGATGTATGCAGAATTTATAGCATGTTATGAGGCCACAGGGCAGGTGATATGGTTAAAGAAATTTATACCCGACTTGAAAGTGGTAGATTGCATTGACAAACCACTAAAGATGTACTGTGACAACCAGCCCGCAGTATTCTATGCTCACAACAACAAGTCGAGTAATGCTACCAAACCAATAGAGATAAAGTATTATGTTGTGAAAGATAAAATCCAGGATCACACTATAAGTCTCGAGCATATAAGGACAAAGGATATGCTTGCGGATCCGCTTACGAAAGGCTTACCACCCAGTGTTCATGGAACACGTAGCCGGCATGGGTTTAATGGAAAGCCTATGATTCCTGGATCATGAGAGGCCCGAAAAGGAACATAATTTGTTTCAAAACAAGAGGTATATTGTAGCTGTCTGATTCTATCGGCAATTGAGCTGTGACGATGAAACATGCTCTATGTACTGATCTGTGATGAAACGAGTAAAGTATAAAGTACATAGTTAAAAGTAAAAGTTGAGATCAAGGGGAGAATGTTAGGTTGATCTCCTCCGCGTGGGTCCAATGGCCCACCAACCTTGATCCGCGCCCTGATCAGGGGCGCCCAACCGAATATGGTTGACGGGCCCCTGTGACCTGCGCTATAAAGAGAGGTGAGGGCCGGCGGCACACACTACGAGGTTCGTCGTGAGCCGTAAACCCCACCGACACATACCTACCAATCTAGGTCTAGCGCAGAGCTCACGGGAAGCTCCGCCGCCACTGCCCACTCCCTGCCATCACCGTCCACCATGGCCGGCATCGTGGGCTCATCGAGCCAAGGAGAAGGTACCCCTCTCCCTCTCCATCTCTCTGTTCTCTCACTCACATGATTACACAGATGCAATGTATAGAGGTTTCTACCGGTTAGATTTAGCCTAGTTGATCCTACGGAATTAACATGTATCAACCAGGACCAAGAACTGCACGGGCGGGAAGTCATGTATCATGGAGGCGTGGCGCATTTGCGCATGTGGCCGCTGTCATCGAGGTCCGTGGAGGTCTCGGCGGTGAGCGAGCTGGTGACAACGACGCCAGACACGGAGTCACCCCAGTTCTCCAGCTGCGGCGCCACGCCCCTCGGCAAGCAGAACTGGCCGGGCTCCACCATCCTCGACGCCGCCGACATGCTGAACGCCGCCGCTACTCCACGCTGTTGTTGTTGCTGCTGTTGTGCGCTGGCGAAGGTGGCGACGGTGACGTTGCTGGAGGATTTGGAGCTAGGGTTGGGGCCTTCACATGACGAGCAGAGCTAGGAATTCCGCCGCGGTGGAGCAGAGCCAGGAATTTTGCCGCTGGGATTCTCCGTAGCAGAGGAGAGGCGGGGCGCCACCTGGATCCACGCGACATGGGGAACTGCAGGGCGCCGCCAGTTGTTGGATATGGTGGGGTGACGACCTCGTCGGGGAGGCGCGCGGCGGTGGCTGGGCGCGGCCGGCTCTGTCGGTGACCCACGTGAGCATGTGTAACGTCCGACGGAATCCCACTGCCATCGCGAGCGAGCTTGAGAAGGAGGTGAGCAGCTGAAAGGACATGGATGTCGACTAGAGGGGGGTGAATAGGCGATTAAAACTTTTCCGGATTAGGCTTGATAATTGCGGAATAAAACTAGGTGTTTAAATTAACAAGCCAACAACCTAAATAAACTAGGTTCAACTATGTGCACCAACAACTTATGCTAAGCAAGACAAGCAACAAGGTGATAGCAATATAGAATACTTCAAGCACGAAGGCTATCACAATGTAAAGTGCATAAGTAAAGAGCTCGGGTATAGAAATAACCGAGGCACGCGGAGACGAGGATGTATTCCCGAGTTCCTCCTTTTTAGGGGAGTACGTCTCGTTGGAGAGGTGTGAACCAATACAATGGTTCAACAACCACAAAGGTTTCACCTTCTTCTCCGATGAACCGCACCACAAAGGTTTGGTTCACCTTCCACTATCGGAATCCTTCGAGGCAGAAATCCGGAGCCTTTCAACAACAACTCGGGGCACAACCCACAATTGGATTGGGGGCTCCCGAATGGCTACAAGTGACCACACAAGGTCTCAACCACCACAAAGGCGTCTAGGTTCCAAAGACCCAAGAGTAACAAGTTCACAAGCTTTCAACTTCCACGAATCCTCGTGGAGAACACAAACCGATGCACAAAGCAATGGCAAGAGCACAAGTGCTCAAATCCTTCACTCTCAAATCCCACCAAAAGCAACTAATGCTTATGGGGGGAGGAGAGAGGAAGAACAACGAAGAACACAACAAATGGAACTTCAAGAACTAGATCGAAAGGGTTCCCCTCACTTAGTGGAGAGATGGATTGGTGGAAAATTAGATCTAGATCTCCTCTCTCTTTTCCCTCAAAGATATGCAAGAATCATGGGAGGAATTGAGAGAGAGGCAAGCTTTGCAAGGTCAACAATGGTGGGGGAGAGAGAGAAAATCGTGCTGGGCAAAGCTAGCTGGCTGGAGGTAGGTGGAGGGGTATTTATACCCCTCCCAGAAAAAGAGCTATTGCAGGAAATTTACACCGGACCAGAGGGTGCGGAGACTCCGGCCTGAGGCGGAGACTCCGGGGCACCTCCGGACCGACTCCGGACCCCTATACCGCACGCGCCGACGCCTGGGGCAGAGAAACTTCGAAAGCAAGGGACCGGAGACTCCGGACAGGAAACCACGGAGACTCCGGACCCAGAGGTGCAGAGACTCCGGTCCTGGCGCCGGAGACTCCGGTCAGGAAAACCAGCAAAACAGCAAAGCCTGAAATGCAATAACTTTCTCATTCGAACTCCAAATCAGGTGAAACCAATTTTGTTGGAAAGGTGAAACCAATATTAAGAATCATAAATAGAGTTAAGCTGACACACATGGGAAGGTGTGAAACTTTCCTCACGGATAAACTGATAATATTTCCAACACAAAAACTCAACAAGTTTTTTATCCGGACTCCGTTTTCTATGATCTTGGGCTTGTTTCGAAGATAATCACAAGCTCTAAAAGATCATGCACATACACATCATAGTCCATCATGTGAGGAGGAGAATACAAGAGGAGAGTTTGACCTCTCTACAAAAGACGAACCGGTAAAACCTCAAACATCAAAAACATCATAAGATATTCAAATGAAATCCGTTTTTGATGAACTAGAGCTTGGTATGGAGATGAACACAGGCTCTAAATTCTCACATGGATAAAAGCCAAATAAGAACCAAGAAAGATGATATGTCAAATATGCAAAGGTTTGAGCTCTCCACAAAGATGCGATCAAGTTACTCACTTGAGAGCCTCTCTTGATAGTACGCCGTATATCCTATAACCCGTCTCCGAAGTAACAACATGAGACCGGTAAAATAGAAACCCTATCAAGATTATACCTTTGCCTTGCGCATTCCAGTTGAGCTAGATGATGACGATCTTGTCTCCCTCAAGTTGGAACACCTTTTTTGATTGTGCTTGCTAGCACATGCTTGATGAAGACTTCTCCAAATACTCCCCCATACACCATGATGGGAGAGCCTTACTAATCTTCATCTTCATGAATCCACTTGTACTTCATCTTCTTATCTTGATATATGATGGCTTGGAGATAACATGAAGTTCACTCAATCTTCTTTTCCAAGCCATGCTTGCAATAAGCTCAACTCTTCACATGACCATTCTTCATATAAACCCTTGAATAGAGCATTGGTCATCATGTAATCTTCTAGAGTCCAACACATGAACTCCAATCTTTTCCTATGGACAAGATCTACAAGTATATCTCAATGCAAACATTAGTCCATAAGGATTATCATTAATTACCAAAACCACGCATGGGGCAACACATGCACTTTCAGCAGCAGTCGCGCTAGCCCCGGCGGCGACAGAGATGCATGTAGTGTGTTTGATAAAATGTCTGTTTAGAATTTCAACATAGGGACGAACAGATATGAAGAGACAAAAATATAGGGTGTATTTTGTAAAACACAAACTGCCACGTCAGCGACTTAACGTCTGTCTAGACGGAATGACGAACGGGGCTCTTACACACAACTATGTGACCAAAATTTAGCATTTCTTTAGTTCGTGACCAATGCGCTCATCTGTGGCAACTCCGTGACCCACAAAGCGTTTAACTTTGTATATAATGCCACCAGAAATAAAGCTCACTCCTCGCCAGAACCTTCGAAATGAATATGGAGATAGATGAGATCTCTCTATGCTTTAGCTACCAGAAATTAGGCAGATTGTACTGCTAATATTCTATAGGAATAAGAGAAATCTGAAATTCATGTTTAAGGAGAATTCTACTTCCACGTAGGAAAGACAAGAGAGAGCCACACAATTCAAAAAATTCTAGCCCAACCACATCCTGCAGACTTACGGAATCATACAATAGATGAACGAGAGAGTATCTCAAGTTTTTTCCTCGAGGTAGGGTTTTGTTTTTTGTTTTTTATAACTAGTTATTTTTTCGTAAGCAAGAGAGAAGGATCATATAGTCTTTGAGAAAGCCCATACATTGTCATTGGGCTATATGGCCCCATCTCAACTTCTTGCGTCAGCCCATAAGGAACATGGAGCCGGGGCAGTCTAGCAGATAAGGAAGCTCTGGTTCTGCGCACAGCTACAACCCAAGCGAACCTCGAGGCAGAGCAATGCCAGCGCCTCCTTCCTCCATGTCTCTGGTGAGCAGGTGCTACCGCTGCTGCTCGTCGTCGTCGTCGTCGTCTCCGTCGCCGTCGCCGTCGCCGAAGCAGCAAGCCGCGGACAGCAAGCGGCAGCCAATCCGTAACGCATCGCCACCTCGATCCTTCTCGCCGCCGCCCTTCTTCCCGCGCTAGCTTAGCTAACTCCTCGCGTGCCGCGCGCAACAGTGCAGGCGGAGCGCGGCTGCAGCTGACCAGGAGGGCGCACGCGTTCTCCCTCCTCGCGGGCGCCGCGGCGACGGTAGCGGTGTCGGGTCGCGCCAGGGCGGAGGAGGACGGCGACGGGGTCGTCGGCGCCATCAAGTCGTTGTTCGACCCGAACGAGGAGACCAAGGCCGGGAAGGTGCTCCCCAAGGCGTACCTGAAGGCGGCGAGGGAGGTGGTGCGGACGCTCCGGGAGTCGCTGGACGAGGACGGCGCCGGCGACTCGGCCAAGTTCCGGCGGGGCGCCGACTCCGCCAAGGTGTCCATCCGGGAGTTCCTCGGAGGCTGGAGAGGCCAGCCGTCCGTCGCCAAAGAGGTGCGCCTTTCATTTCCTTTCTGAATCTTGTACTAGCTGAAGTGCAAGTTTGTCAGAAAATGGAGTTTGTTCGTTTCTCAGTAGAGAACTACTGCAACATTGACATGATCTGCACCGAACGAACGTGCGATTGTTGCAGGAGTCGTATGTTGCGCTGGAGAAGGCCATCAGATCATTGGCGGAGTTCTACTCCAAGGCGGGACCCTTCGCCTCGATGCCGGGAGATGTCAAAAGCAAGATCCTCGACGACCTCAACGCCGCGGAGGCCTACCTCTAGAGTCTAGATCTTCTTGTGTAGCTTAGCTTGCAGTGTGTTTGCACGTCTGAACGGCTGGCCACAAGAACAAAGATTGTACCTCTGCCAAACTTCCTTTTCGAAGTGTCATGACATATATGGCTCCAGGTTATATCATTCGTTTGGTGTTTTCCAAGTTACACCTCTCCATGGAGATGCACTATTTGTCTTCAAAATTTAAAAGCGTGGCTTTCTATTTTTTTTCAAGCGGAGAGAAAAGGTTGGCCTCATTCATAAAAGGAGAGTTTTCACACACTAAATCACAGGAGCGACAACCACGGCCATAGGTAACTACTCCCGTAGTCTCACGGCAACAAGATATCGAGAAATTTAGCCCCCGCTTATACAAAAAAAATTGGCATCTATCACTAAAAATAAAATATTTAGTCTACTGAGGGGACATTGCCCAAGACTCAGTGCGTGCTCAAATTCCTACCACGTTTTGCTCCGGTACCTCATTACGGTGCAATCCGTTAAATACGTTTGTTTCAGATCCTCACAAAAACAGGTGCCTCCTGACGCTCGCCATCAAGCCTATTCTTCCACAGTGCACATGAATAAAAACCCTCCTAAATATTCAGACTGTAAGCTAAATTTGGATGTACTTGCAGCAGTATGACAGCTGCTCTTAGCATCTTACAGACATGAGGTTCTGGTTGCAAAAGCAAAGCTATTAACAAAATAGCAACTAACATCCACTAAAGATTTTTGCGGCACCACTAGCCTTCGACTTTAAGTTAAAAAAACATAATGAAACTATAATCCCCGCTCTACATGCTGACTTCTCAGGATACCACATAAAAGATGGTCGGAGTCAACAATATCTAATTCTGCACACTGCACAGGCTGGTCAACAAGTCCTGTCCGAATCTGAGCCATCAAATTCTGGCTAAAACAACCAGGGTGTAGCACTCATCTTCAAAAAACACATCCTTTCAGGTTTACTTTCTGGAAGTAGATGCAGGGCAGGCTGAGTTAAAACAAAATAATTTGAATGGTTTCATCCATGTAATGCGCGAGGAATGAGGCTGACGTCTCTTGACGGATATGTAGACAAGGCTCGTCAATCTGCAATTGAGATTTAAAAATAATGAGACCCACATAAAGATAGAGATCGTGGTACTCATGCATATGTCTATCTCTAAACACCAGAAGTAGAGACATGGTCGGAAGATCTAATCATAGAGAACCCTATCAATGTGATAGGGTACACATTAAGGCTTTTCATGCAACTAATGTGGCTGGAAAATTGTTTGAGTAACAGTATATGTCCTCATCCTTGAAAAATGGTAACAATCTAAAATGGGGTTACAAAGAAAAACCCTAGTATTTACGCCACCTTGACATACTAAACAAAGTTATGCTTATCCAAGTATGTTATCTTTGTCAACAATATTAATATGTTACAATAAATTGAGGGGTTTCCTGAAATTGACATGGATGGAGTTACCATCCTTCCAAAGTAAATTAACCTTACAGTTCAAGCTGTTTTTAGATTTGTTAGATATTACACCTACATTGCTAATTCCCAGTTTGTCCCTCAAGGCCTCAATAGAAGAATTTCAAAGCCTGTCTTCTGAAATTCTGGTATTTTATTTCAAGATCTACACACAAAAAAGATGAAGAAAATAATTGATGTGAAACATTACCTTTGCAAGTGTCGGCATCTTTGCTGCTGTTCACGCAATCCATGACCTCTGAAGCTTGGGTCTCCGCATCTGCAACAAAGCAAAGAGTCATTAGCCACACAAGAAGCTTTTCTGGACTGATCTACAGAGAAACAGGTATCAACTGTATAAATGGCCAGTCACTGTTCGAGGAGACAATTTGAAATATACATAAGAGACATGTTATCTGTGCTGACCTCCTTCAGAACCTGGGTGTTCCTGAGATGAAGAGTTGTTCAGCATTGGCTTTTGAAGAAGACCTGTACCAGGAAAAACTAACATGTTGATAGACTTGACTTCTTGCTTCTGATAATCTTCAAGTGGACTAAATCCAAATTTAGATGTCCAGGTGTCCACAAGATCATTAATAGCAGGAATGATCAGCGTCTCAACTTTGAGAGAACTGAGGATCTGAAATGTAAATAAGAAAAGACATTAAGCACATACATTACTACGATGGAATTACCCTACTGTGGTAATCAAGCAAAAAAATCAAGTCAATTCATCTATAGCCTATTATAGAGAAGGTGCAAAGTACACGCCAATTATACACTATTATAGCCGTACTAGATGGAACCCTACCATGATAATGTTATGCGCTTATGTGCTATATTCATTTTTATGTACCAAATTAAGAAAAAATATCAAATTAACATAGTACTTTGTAAAGAACACTTGTAGCATGCCTATTGTCACTCAATTTATATTACAAGAAGACATATTCGTTTGCTACCTTGTAAACTTTCAATGTTTTTGAATGGATTTCAGGTTGAGACCAAAATCTTGCATAAGTTCATAAAGTTGGGGTTTGAGCAGTTCAGTTCTTCAAATTTACGAACTACAGTGAGACATATTTAAGAACAATGGAACTACAATCAACAATCTCAAAACTGTCTCATAGAAGCACCATTAGGAAATGGCTAAAAGGAGCGCAGTGGGGGGGGGGGGGGGGGGGGGTTGTAAAGATACCATTTCAATCCCATCTAAAAGCCGACGGCACATCCCTTGGCGCCGGTACATATGCCGTGTACCAATGAATGGCATCTCTGCTAGCTTGGTCCCATGTATCCTGTTTCAGCATAAGACATAATAACAGTAAACTTACATTAGAATCAGAATCCGAAGAAAAAAAACTCAAAAGCAAGCAGAGACTATTTCATGCTATAGTTCAGGTAATGATAGGCCAAGAGGTATATATAAATTAAATAACTAGACAAGCAAGCTACATAATTGCATCGAAGGACTTTATGAAGCATGCCAGCCAATCTATACCTCTTATAAAGCAAAACCCCACTAAATTCATTTATGATTTTTCTATTTCTACATGCAGCATAGCCACATCATCACATAATCACAGCCATCCAATTTCGATCATCTGTCCATCCATTTCCATTGTCCCCACTAACATTTTTTCATGTGTTCTCAGCCATCCACGGCACTAGACATTTTCTCATGATGAAACGTCACCATATTCAGTTGAAGAGTCCACCAAAATTTGACTCCCTCACATCCCAGAATTAACTCTTGGTGCCTTTTCATATCTCCCACTTGCCTCACGTTGTTCATCTCCCTGCTTCCTAGATATCATCTTCTCCACCAAGGCGCCATTACTCCTTAGTCCTTACCAGTCATGACACCCCATGCGCTTACATCTCCTCCCCGTCCTACAACCTATTCATTTTCCTACGCTCTAAGGATATCAAATGCGCTACTAGGCTTCATTTTACCCTCTTCTCCGTGCATCGATTCCTTCATGCTCCAGACCCAGGCCTCCTCACATCCTCCCCAGTACGTGTTGACATCACCATACGTACATGTCCTCTATCTGTCCCTTCCTCTCAGCTGAATTGGTGCCATTTCAGAATTGGCAATGTAGAGATTTGGAGAAGATCCGGATTGGATTGGTATCTCAGCTCACTGTATTGGGGATTTATTCTGGTACCTCGAGATAACGTTATTGGAAGTATATTAGAACTGGATTGTAGGTCAGTGCTCAGTTTGAAGATTCCATTTCAGAATTGGCAATGTAGAGATTTGGAGAAGATCCGGATTGGATTGGTATCTCAGCTCACTGTATTGGGGATTTATTCTAGTACCTCGAGATAACGTTATTGGAAGTATATTAGAACTGGATTGTAGGTCAGTGCTCAGTTTGAAGATTCGCTTCAAGTATACTTTCTCCTGATGGACTATTGACAGGATGTGGATCTCAGCTTACACGATTTCCAATTTGATTGTAGCAATTCCACAAGAAGTTTACTGATTAATGAATACCCCTCTATTCTATTCAGTCAGGTGACAGCATTTCAACTTACATTATTGTCCTTTTCAAGTGCAAGGAAATATTGCTCAGCTTTATGATGTACGGATATATCTACAACAACACAGTAGTTTGATAGGTTGTACTGTACCAGAAAAATTGACATGTCTCTTATTCTGTTTTTTGACTGGTTGATCTGAAATGTTATGAATAATCCAAATGGTAGTGGCTACTAATACTTTGGTTGTGAGTCACTGGAAGGCCCTCTGTTATTTAGCTGCTGCAGGTCAAAACACCATTACCGTGCAAACAAAAAAACTCTTCCACAAAGGATGCAGTTCAAACAATCTTGATGTGATAGACACTTCAAATTTTATTGCTTCATGGAATTGTCAGAATTGCAAAATAGAGCAGGTATTATGACTTTCTGTACTATTAAGATTACATATGCTAAGTGCGGCAGCATATGGGACCTCATGTTAACGAACCAAACAGATCAAACTCTTCAAGCACATTTATGGTCTCATACATGGTTTTTAAGGCGTTAAGGCATCCTAAGGCGAAGTGGGGGCGCCTAAGGCGGTTGCTTTTTCAAGGCGGAGGGGGGGCGCCTTGACTGATGCTTAGGCGGACTCTCATATACAATTGCTCAGCGCAAAAAGCAAGTGTATATGAGAGTCCGCCTAGGCGCCTAGATGTCTATGAATAGTGTATTCAGTTCATACAGAAACATTCACAGAACACGGCATACACACACAAAAGACGAATAAGTAACCCACCTGACTGATGCTGCAGATACTATTTCATCTCCACGCTCCAGAATAAAGATATAGAATCCACGGAAATCAAGCCGGAGAAAATTTGACCTGCACACGGTCAAGAAACGAGAGAGCAATCAACATCACTTAAGAAAGGCTACCAATTCAAATTGTTGCCATGATGCAACATTTAGATAGAAACTTGATCAATGTGCTCAGGAGCCCAGTAACTCAACACAAAGTAAGCCAGAGTGATCATACAAGCGTATGAGATTCAAAGTACCTAAGCAATATATGCACCCACGTAAGCACTAGGAATAGGTCCACCGGTTAGTCACTACAAAACTAGAAATAAGCTATTGTATTGTCATGAATGGCACTAATCACATCTTACGTTGGTCACTTTTGTTAGTTTGTTATTTGGTGCATGCATAGGTGTGTTTTAATATGCATCCATTTATATTTCTAATTAGCTACCAAACAGAAGACCACATGCCTCATAAGTGAAAAGTAGTGGATGATCATGTTTACCACTTATCAGTTGTCGCTAGTTAAAATATATGATTGCACCAAATCATACAATCAAAGCTGGCGAAATAGTAGTTAAGGGCTAAATTAACTTCGGTTCTATTACAGAACTATATAATACAAGGTTGGCCCAAAGATAAAAACAGAGCTAGCCCACCTACATCAGGTTCAAACCTAAATTGATTGCCAAAAGCCTCAATAGCGAAGCACTTATGGTGGTATATTTCTACGCTCTAGTTAGTAATTAAACACATAGTCAGTACAGGCCACTTCCATTTGCTCTTAAGTTCTGAATGAATTGACATGTACATATTAGTTTAAATTGTCCCATACAAACAAATAGACAATCATATGTCGGCGCTTTTCCAAACATCATTTCCATATTGCATGTTGTTTGAGAGGAACAAAAAGGAACACATAATGTAAGCTCAAAAAATTCACAAGACTAAACCGACAAGCAGCAAAATCTCCACGATTAAATTCATGTTAGGAAACAGAAATATTGGGAGGTGACATCATCCCAACAGACCTGCATCCTAGCATGCATGTATCAAGAGCTATACAGAGATTAAAAATGATCCGGTTTAAAAAGGTTGGAAGATAAACTTAATTCCACCCACCAAAACACACGTGCAGAGTAAGGAGATCAAGAGTGTGTGCATATAGTTACAAATTGAAAGCATATCAACAACAGGGGAGGTCTACAAAGTATATGTGAGCTTCATTAGAGTACCATGAGCTTGTGGAAAGAGAGATGCCTACCCGCAGTTGTACACAGCATTACGTATCAAATTGATCCCAGTTCTTTGGTCAACAATAGGAAGAAAACACTCATCCATCAGTGAAAGAGCAACTGCAATCTTGGAGTTACACTCAACCCTTTCATCCAAATCAAGAACTGAATCTGGCACATCTTCATGGATGCACCGAATAATCCTGCATGCAAATTCTGGTTCGAGATCCTTCTTGACCGCAAGAAGATTCTGCAGTTCTTCAAATAGCTGCATTACATACAAAAATATTTTAGAATCCGTAAATCAATAGTATAAAACCAGGGGTGATGAGGAATGGGGAGAGTAAACACAGACTGATATAACATAAAATGAGCACGAAGGATTAAGATGTGAGCAGCAAGGTTTTGGTTTCCCATCTAAGATTCAACTGTTAGAACAATTAAACAATGAAGAAGCATTTAATTCCAAAATGTTGCCCTGAAATTATTTGTTTATTTATTTAGATACCAAAGGACATTAACCTAGTTTTCTTATCATCAGAAAGTTTGACATTTGGTAAAACAGATGTTGAGACAACTTAAACTAGCTGGATAGAAACAGATGATTCTCAAATCGCTAAACAAGAGTTCAAACCTTCAATTACCATATTAACATACAAACAGAAATATTAAGCATTGGGAAATTTTCCTGCTGTTTTTGGGTCAAAGTGGAACATATATAGTAAGCATTGAGCTGATCGCATACTCCTCCATTATAAAATGTAATAGGAATAGTTTTTTGTTTGCTTTTCCCAGTATCCAAGGTGCATTAATTTCTATAATAACAACACGATAAAACTTATAGAAATGTACTACTACCTAAAAGTACCTCTTGACACAAAAAACTATAATACCAATTCTATGCAGCATTCCAAATACTTCAACATATATCTCTACAGGAATTTTATAGTTTGACTACAGTATTGCACACATCCTTAAACATCACATGTGATAGAATGGAGTATAATGTAATAACTGTTCCAAAGATTCTGGCATTCAAAGTTCTGCAAGCATTTCAGATAGTAAATTGCCACCATATTGGGAAAAACTGAAGTAAGCGATTTAGGTAAATTTGTATACCTTAACAGATGTCGGTTGCTTATCAAGTACAGCTAGTTGGGATGAAATACCATATAATTAAGAAATAAAAGCAACAGCACAAACTCTGATGAGTGGGGCTCAGTGCAGATCTTTAACGAGTGAGATTTTTCAAACATCAAGTTGTTACAAGCTAGTGATATACTTAGCTGAAAATATAAAAATGCCAACGCTAGAATCGTGCTCATGGAAAACTAACGTCCACAAAGAAAGTCATGAAAAGAGAAGAACTGAAGTTGACAAGTATTACCAGCCTGCAACTTTGCTGGCAAAAATGATTCCCTGCTTGGCAGGAGACACCGGATAGGTTCTCAGTCTCAGGAGAACAAGCTGGGTGATCTGCAAGCATTATCGTTGTGAAATACTTAATAACATGATATTCTATGACAATATTATAGTAACAGCAATCAAATATGAGAAAATAAGTTATCAAAGACTTCGAAGTACCAAAGAACTGCAAAAGGATATACAGAGATCACATACATTTCTCCTCGCATTGGGAACAAGAGCGTAATAAATCAACTTCAGCATTGTCTGGAGCATCATGATTCAAATGCTCCTCACAAAATTTACAGGAACAGTTTGCACAACGCCAATCATCAGAAGGAAGTTCCTGTCAATTGGACATTCATGCTCGTCAGAAAATGCTGCACGGATACATAGATCAAGCTGTAGACCATGATAAAAAATCGATATTGTATGCTAGTCATTTTAGTATCTCCTAATCCAGGAATTGCGAAATTAATCAAGCACATACACAAAAATGCTGACAAATCTGCTATACAATTGAAAGAAGTGTCACAGTTATGGCTCAGAGTAAAAATGGCATGAAGCCAACAGCCTGACACAATAACTGCACGGAAAGCGCTTTTTTGTTGCAAAGCGAATGAAAATCATTTACTCTTTGTATATAAACACATACCTCGAGTTCTAGGCAACTCATGTGGAATGTTGAGGGGCATCCATCACAGCAGATCAAATTGCCTCCATCACCACAAATACCACATGTGTCATCATTGGGATCATCGCCCTCAGTGCTAACAGGAAAGAAAGCCTGTCTTTCAGAATCGGACTGCTTGTCCCATGCACTAATGAGACAATGCAACAGGTCACTGTCCATGCCATCGACAAGTATATTCCGGTATGGTTTACTCACTTGGCCACCAGCATGGGCCACAAATTCGAGTACCGCGAAGACCTTGCTACAGCAGCTACAGTTAATTCCATCCCTGGTGATTAAACCCTCTAGCAAAACTTTTGAGCGGCTTTCATCCATACATTTGAGTCTAGTGTTGACAGATAGAATATCCAGATCAATCAACCAGGAGAAAACTGAGCGTTTCCATTCATATGGAGCAAAACCATCGGTGCTGCTTCCACCCTTTGATCCACGAGCGAGTAGAGCACAACCACCTCGCTTTTTTCTTTCCTTAGAAATCTTCTTCCTTTCCTTTGGCTTGCCCTTAGAATTTTTAAACTTCTTTAGCAAACCATGTTTCTTCTTTCTTAACTTCTGAAGCTCAAATTTGGTCCTTCGCTTGTTAACAACCACTCTTTTTAATTTTCCAAGGATATCCTCTGGTAATGACTGCGTTTTGCCAGGGCTACCTGGAGATTGTTTTGATAAACTCTGGCTTGTATCTCCGTCATTTTGCTCAGGTTGCATACTTTGATATACTGCATATGCTTTTGTGACTGACCAGTAAGATCCTGTACCAATAGGAGGTATATACACGGAGTCCAAATAATTTCTGCCATTCCTGGGTCTCAGGTCAATCGTCCAACCAGCATCTAAAAGTATGGCCTTTATTTTGTCACTTATTTTACGCTTTTCCTCAGCAAGACTTGATGTAACCTGCTCACCTGGGTTTCCAGATTTCGCACTTGAATCATTTTCTGCCTTTCTGTTGCCTTTTGAATAACTTCCTTTAGGAGAACCAGAAGAATGGTTTGACCTAGATCCAGATCTTTGTTTATGAACAGAAGTTTTCCTTCTTTTGCGGTCTTTTCTTGCGACAATGAGTTCCTCAGATTCACTGGAATCGTCTTGCACAACATGAACTCCACTTTCTCTGCGCCCTCTACAGTTTCTCTTGTGCGGAATAATGATGTCAGTTCCATCATCTTCAGATTCCTTTTTAATAGAGGGGTTAACAGATCTGCTCAACTCAGCTGCTCGACTGTGATGCTGTCGTTTTTTCAAAATACCTTTCTTGTCTGAACCACAGTTCTTCCCTGTAAGCATTTCCTCAGAAGACTTCTTTGACTGATCTAGCTCAGTGTGAGGAGAGATATCTCTTGTTTTTTTCATGGATGGTGTCTCAACTGGTGACTCTCCACCAATTTTATCGAGACCTGATTCCAGTATCCTCTTCCTACTGGCAACAATCTTAGCACCAACTGATAATACTGGTTTCCGCACAGCAGTTTTGTTTTCAGATCTAACTCCTTCAGAATCTGTAAGCTCTGTATCATTCTTTTCAGTGATAGCTGAACTACAGATGTTCTGATCAACCAGAGAAACTGCATCTTTTCCTTTTGTCTTGGCAATGCTGCCACTTCCCTTGGGCAGATGTGGCTTCAAATTGATCTTTACCTCTGTTGCTGATGCCTTGTTTTCTGTGATATTTGCAGGATCATCATTGCGAGTGACACCTGAGTTTCTTCGAGCAGTAACCTTTCCATTTGGTGTGTTCTTCTTTGTGCTGGTGCCACGTTTAGCAAGGTCAGTGTGATCAGTTTTCAAGGATACAGTATTGCTCACTTTCCTTGTATAATGATGAAGAACATCTTCCTTTCTCCCCTTGGTTTCCATGCTATCCCTGTTTGCACTACTTTTGCCTGAGCTTCCAGCAACATCTCTTTGTCTAACTGTAGATGATCTTGTAACTCTCCTTTTAACCTGCGCCTCCTCTTCACATTTCACCTCCTTTGTTTCGCCTCTGTTCCTAGGTAATGACTTTCTCCTTATAAATACAATGTCAGGAGTCGAAACCCCCTTGGTTTCATCTACAGGACCAGCTAAGCCCTCTTTCTGGTTGTGCAATCAGTTAATGTGACGTCGTTATCTGCCACGGATCTTCCATTCTCATTTACAGAAGCCTCAGTGTCTTTGTGTACAGGATCATTGTGACCACACTTTTCAATTCCCTGATCACCACTGTGGAGTACCACTCCCTCGGTACACACACCAGCATCATCCTGCTGAACAGATTCTCGTCCGCTGCTAGGGTTGCTTCTGCTTAAACTAATGCCCAGTTCATCGTCATTTGGTGTAGCTGATGGGTCTATGACCTCCCCCTGGCTGGGACCCTTGTTTTCCTGGGACTCATCAGTGCACCCACCACTTGTTCCAGCTCGAGACACATTCTCCACCTCCCGACTTGCTGTGTCAATTTTCTCATCTGTCTTCTCTCTATTATCATCAGACACCAAATTGCTTGTTTGGCTGTCTAAGCCATTCCCTTCCGCAACTTCCATCGCAGCAACGCCGGAATTTTCCACATTATTCTCAGAACACTTAGCTGGCACCTCCATAGCATCATCCACTTTCACCTGAACCTCACCCATGTGCTCATCACCGTTACAAGCATCAGCTGTCAGCACCCCGCTTCTTCCTTCCTCCGCAATAGCCTCACAGTCCGTCCTCTCCAAACTCTCGCCTTTGCTAACATCCGCAGCGGATTCACCCTCCTCCGGCACAGCATCCACATGCTGCTTCACGGAATCCGACCTCAACACCCTCTTCGCCACAGCGCCATTCTCAGGAGCCCTCTCATCCTTCCTTTTCTTCCCCGTAAGAGTGGGCGCTCGCCGAGATCCTCATTACCACCAACGGTAGATTTTGCCACCTCCAAAGAGGAAACCTTCTCTGGATCCTTCATCAAGCCGTCCTCCATTCCTGGCATCGGGTTCACTTCAAAGCGTTATGGCCAGTTCCAGTTCCCTGCATCAGACCAGAAAATTCATCAAAATCAAACTCCTTCCCATCAATATTTCACACAAAATTAAGTTCAAAAAAAAAATCCCACAAAATTACTGAACTAGCCAGCTAGCACAGCCTACTCTAAATCCCAGTTACTGTAGACCTAGCTCACACCACATAATTGAGAAATTCGGAGCAATGCGATATCAAAAAACGCATGAAATAGCAAAACCTGCTCTCCAGTAGTTAGTGCCCAAGTAGATTACAAGCAAGGAAATTATTAAACCGCTATCGCGCAAAAAAAGCATAATCCCTAGAAATCCGGAGGGCGGAGCTAACTCACCAGAACCCAGCGAGGAGGAGGAGGGCATGCCCCGGATCAAGCAAAATCGTGCAGCGAGAACTCTAGGGGAAGCCGAGATCGCCGGTCTCCACCACCGCGGCCACCCCGGGAGCAAGAGCGGTTGCCGCCACACGCCCCCAACAGCACCCCACTAGCTCCGGCTGCTCCTGCCCCCGATCCGGCGGCGGAGCGGTCCGGCACGGCGCGAATCCGCGGCGGGGGACGGCGAATCTGGAGGCGCCGGAGGGATTCGGGCGGCTCCGAGTGCCGAAATTGGGATCCTAGGCCGTCCGGGTAGGAAGGAGAGGGAGCGAGGAAGGAAGGACCGGAGGAGGAGGCTTTTGGTTGGGTTTTAATCCTGTTTCTTCGCTTTGTTTTAAATCGGGGTTTGGGGAGTGGGGTTGCGGTTTGGCTGGCGTCCCGTCTATCCTTCTTCGTCGCGTCGCCTGTGCGGAGAGTCCGAGAACGGGGAGGAGGAGGAGTAGCCGGCGCGTGGGGCCCAGCTGGCAGCGTGCCTAGGGCTGGGGTGGGGACCTGTGGTGGGTGGCTCCCGTGCTTCGCCGGGGAGGCCAACGGCGGGGAGGGCTGCGCCATGTGAGGAGTCACGAGTACAAACGTGGCTGTGGGGTGGTTTTTTTTTTTAAGATTTTATTTGAATGTTTGAAGATGACGAACAGTTACTCTCTGGTAGCGTAGACCGAGTCACTCATGTAGAAACAGTCTCCAGGGTTTTCAGCGGTTTGTAGTGCTTGGTTTGGTTTACGTTTTTTTCTTTTCAAAAAACATGGTTAGTTCAACGGCTAGAACAGAAGAAACCCTATATGCAAAGAAAATAACAATGTAGGGCCGGGCATGCGACAGTTAAATTCTGAAAATAACAGAGGGTTCGAGTTTTTAAGGTGGAAATCGTAGGCATCATGCTATTCTTTTCTGTCGTCGAACTGCATGGCTGAGTAAAGTCTGCCGCCGAGTGTTAGATAGTACAAACCTCGTCCATGCTCGGGATCATCTTCTACTGGCACCTCCGGAAACACCGCAACGACGTTGTCTTCAACAAACTCACCCCCTCGCTGGCTCTGGCCCGGAAGAACTGCAGCGACGACACCATCCTATGGCGAGCGCGCCTCCACCTAGAGCTTCGCTACGACGTTCAGCTACCTCATCCTTGTTCGGTTTTAGTTGCCCTTTTGTTGCTGTTCTTCCAGCTTGAGCTCACCCCATGCTATTGGGGTGCTGTCTCCCCCTCCCCTCTCTGTGTAACCTGGTCGTTCGGGGATTTCACCCCTTCTCTGATAAAATGAAAATTCAGGTGGGGGCCTTTGCTCCCCCCCCCCCCCCCCCCCGTGACCACTCGAAAAAAAGTTATGAATTCTAATGTGACTGTTGCATTTAATCATGTCTAACCATACGGTTAGAGTTTTTAAGGTGGAAAGTGGCCGCATCATCTTATTCTTTTCTATCGTCGAACTGCATGGTTGAGTAAAGTCTGCCACACGTGACATAATAAAAACCTCGTTGAATTACGTTGATTTTTTTTGTATCAACCTTAAACCCTAAACTCACGTGACCGTGGGTTTATGACAAAAGTTTCTATGACGCCTGTAACGCACGAAACTTTATCAACAACTGCTAATCTTTAGATAAAGCCAAGTGCTACATGATCATTTGCCTATTACAAATTCGCAAGCTCATAAGGGTTATTAGGTTTTAAAGATGGAAAGTGGAAGCTTTGTCTTATGTCTTTTGTCGTGACGTGCGTATCATGTCGTTTATGCCAGTTAGATGATAAAAAACTCGTTCGGTGACGTTGATATATTGCTTGTATCAATCTTAAACCCTAAAGTGATGTGGCGGTGGTTTTATGGCAAAGTTTCTATGCCGGACGCTTGTAACGCACAGAACTTTATCAACAACCGCTAATATGAGATAAAGCCAAGTGCCACCTTGTCTTTTGATTATTACATTTATGCAAGATCAGAAGGATCATTAGGTTTTAAAGATGGAAAGTGGAAGTGTTGTCTTATGTCTTATGTCGTGACGTGAGTAACACGTCGTTACATGCCATTTAATAAGACTTCATTTAGTTATGTTGGATATTTTTACTATCTACTAACGTCAAACCCTAGATTCAGAGGCAACGTATTTATGACCACAAATTTTGAAATTGGACGGGTAGAACACAGGAAACCTTATCCATAATTATTGCAATATTTACTCTTTAGCATATTATATTTGATCGTGGTCAGAAAGATGATTCTGGGAAGGTTGAGCATTGTCTTATGTCCTTTTTGCGTTGATTAACGTTAGTACATGGTTGAGTCAAGTGTGCATTTATATGTTAGATAGTAATAACTTAATTTAGTTTTCTTTATATCTTATGTATAATAAACTCAAACCCCAACGTCACACGATTGACTAGTTACCACGAGAACTTATTAATTACCACATGCTCAAGATGTGTGATTGTCCTGAGAAGTCACGAGTTTATACATAATCTTTAGAAAATTTAAGTTGTTAAGGATGATTGATGCATAGAAGTTAAAAGTTTAGAGAACTACCAAACCGAATACACCTCAAAATAAGTAACCTGTGCTACCTCATCCAATTACGTCAAATTTTAAATTCTAGACTCACGTGCCAGTGGATTTATGGCAAAGTTTGTACGTTGGACGCATGTAATGCACGAAACATTCTCAACAGTTTCTAATCATGAGATAAATCAGAGTGCTCCTTGATCTTTTGCCTATTACATTTACACGAGCTCAAACTGTTCATTAGGTTTTAAAGATGGAAAATGGAAGCATTGTCTTATGTCTTTAAACCCTAGGTTCATGTGGTGGTGTATTTATGAAGGAAAGTGGAAAACGTTGTTTTATGTATTTTGTCATTGATGTTACAAAATGTGTCGTTGACATCAGTTAATAATACCCTCCTTTAAATTTGATAGATATTTTAGTACATGCTTCTCTCAAACCCTAGCTTCAGATGACACTGTATTTAGGGCAACAACGTTTGAAACTGGGCGGCTAGAACACGGTATAACATTATCTATATTTGTTTGCACTATTTATTCTTTAAAAGTGGAAGCATTGTCTTATGTCTTTTTCGTGTTGACGTGAGCAAAGGTGGAAGTGTAGGCATTATGTTACGTTTTATGTCATTTGAATGCATAGTTGAGTAAATTCAACCACGAGCTTTAGATAATAGGAACCACGTGCATTTACGTTCATATCTTGTTTGTTCAACATTAAACCCTAGGGTTGTATTTATGAAGGAAAGTGGAAAACGTTGTTTTATGTCTTTTGTCATTGATGTTACAAAATGTGTCATTGACGTTAGTTAATAACACGCCCGTTTAATTTTGTTAGATTTCTTAGTACATGCTTCTCTCAAACCCTAGCTTCAGATGACACTGTATTTAGGGCAACAACTTTTGAAATTGGGCGGCTAGAACACGGTAAACGTTATCTATATTTGTTTGCACTATTTATTTTGTAGCACATTATATTGAGCATTATCAGAAGGATGATTCTAAGAAGGTAAGCATTGTGTCTCTTGTCCTTCTTGCATTTATGTACATGGTTGAGTCAAGTGTGCAGTTATACGTTAGCTAATAATAACCTCATTTAGTTCTTTCGGATATCTCACTATGTGTGCTCTAACCTTAAACCCTAAGTTTGCACGATTGAGTAGTTGCCACGGAGACTTCTTAATTACATCATGCTCAAGATGTGAGACAGTCATGAGAAGACATGTGTTAATTACACTAGCTAATTGCCCGTGCATTGCAACGGGGTATAAATATTCTACTGGTTTCGTGTTAATCATTTTAACAAACGGGGTATAAATTCTTGTGCACATCAAGCATCGTTCTCAAGTATTGAGCAAAGCCATAATACTCTTTGATAACATGTTTTTTTCGAGTTAACTTGCACCCGGGTTCCAACACAATTTTCTTGGAAATGCCTTGCTAACAAACGAATTAAGTTTCATTTGTTCACGTTGGCAATGATTCTATAAAGATAATAAAAATCCATCTAATGCATCAAGCAAATTACCGAGCTGCCTTTTAAAAGATCTGAAAGCTTCGGATGTTTTGGTTGCCAACAAGTACTCACCTAAACATTTCTTCTCAGTATTTTGACCGGTCCTCTTGAAAATACTATTAACGCTCTTCTACCGTGAGGATCAGTTATGCCTGATGTGACAAAAACAGTGCATGAAGTAGCCATGCTTCTGATCATTCATTCAGTCATGAACAACAAGTTGAGATAACTAAAATGGACAATCACCAACAGACATAGTTCTATACTTTTATCAGAATAAGATAAAATTCTATTTTTATTCATTAGCTACAAATATAGTAAATCTGAGGAAGAGCAGCCTGATAGTACACAAAATTCCCTTCAATCCATACCACTCATACTCGCCGCATCGGTGCCAGCAAGATCCGAAGAAGATGAGATGCAGTGCCCGTGCGCCAGGGCGGCTCATCGTCTTCAAGGAGGGGTCGTCGAGGTTGACGCCACTCTGCGCCGAACATGGGGCGAAGGATGTGGAGGCCCAGTCTTGAATGGGTTGGGGAGCACAAGGTTGATTTGCAGCAGATCGAAAGAATGGATGGCGGTAGCGACGACGTGCGATGGGTGATATGGGGAGGCAGGAAGAACGGGCACTGTTTACTCGTGGGACGAAGCGTTTCGCTGCTGTTGATTGCTGATGAACCGGAAAATACCTTAATTACTCCCTCCGTCCAGAATTGTTAGTCCTCTACTGAAGTGCAGCACGACCAAGGCGCAATCGTATTGGCCTGGTACATCATTTGCTTCATCAGCCGTTTCAACCAATCAACGGGGCAGTTCTGATACCCTTTTAATAGCCTAATTATGTTAGACATGCAAACCGTCACACCACATGCAGCAACACCTTTTCACACGGGACAAATTCCAGGAAAGAAATAAATGAGGGAGTGAGGGAGGTGCGGCTGGGAGGAAATTCAGAGTAATTATTGTTTGATTTGCTATGGCAATAAATGATTACGGGCAAATAAAAACGGTGCGCCAACAAATACAAAGAGATGGACGAAGAGGTGGGCAGAATGTGGAACCAAACTTTTCTTTTAGATAGGAGAGATAATACCTTAGACAATTTAAATCGTTAAGAAGGATGATGCTCAAAAGTTTAGAGAACTACAAAACTGAGTACACATCAAAATAATTAACATGCATCACCTATGTTTCACAATATTTGCGTATTTTGATTGGTCAATATTTTTTAAATAAAAGCAACAAGCGTGTCACCCCAACAACAAAAAATATATAAGAAGATTATCATCTGTAACGACCTGTATGCGGTGGCGAGGTTCCACACCACCCACTATCTCAACGAAGTGAGCTATGCTGACTTTTTTTGACTAACCAAATTTGTGCTCTCGCCAACATTTATCACTTTAGCATGTGCTTTTATGAAGTAACATTTTCTATCTCTATTTCACATTATGAAACATACTATTGATTGTCCAAATACATGGTTTGACAAACATTTGTTCCAATAATATGTTGTTTATGATAAACAAAATTGATACCATTGGATTCCAATTCAAAATCACTTCTTATGATCACGATTTCATAGCCATTTACAAAATATAGTATGAGAAATTTATTGTCAAAACTCAAACATTGAAACTCAAACCCAGTTTTTATAGTTGTATATTGCACAACTTCACATGTCTCTGGCACCAGAAGATAATGCCAAAGTGAAACTCAAACGTACCCAGTTTCCTATAGTTCTATATTGGAAAACATCACGTGTCTCTGTCGCCACAAGATGCTGCCAAATATAAGTTTGTGTGGGTGATTTAATTCATCCATATGTTTTGAAGCAAACTCCCCTCGATAATATGGATTTTCCTACGACTAAAAAAACATCAGGAAGCGTATCTTGTTACCTTTTTCTTCGAGGGGTCTCCAACCATGTTTATTTTCCTTCGGATGTCCCTAAACATTGTCATATAACTTAAGCACATTGTTAGTGTAATCAGAGCTACCAGAAAGAGCCTTAGTGGTGAGGATGATAACATAGGAGCCTTCGGTTGTGGACTTGTGGGAGATTGGTCGACGCAAGCTCAAGTTTTTCTCCTACAATACTCGTTGCGAGAATTGGAACTGTCTGGTCGATCGTTGAAGCGGGTGGTTTACTGTTTGGCATGAGCTAACATGGTTCAAGACTTTTGTTGCGGCAGAAGCTCTATCGGTGAGAGCCACTGAATCGAGGAGGAATATGGCGATGACATGACAACCTCCTTGATGGTCTTTCTCTTCAACATAGAGTGTGTGCTACGTGTGGGTTAGGTTGCTTGAGTTTGGATGTGCCGGTAAGTAGGTAAGTTCCATGACTGTAGCTTGCGGCCGTCAACCATTTTCACCCAGTTTTGCCTCAGAAATTTCATCTGGCGCACTTGGAGTTAACATCCGGCCCTATAAGGATGGAGTGACCAATGTCTACATGCATGTAAGGAATTTTTCCGTAATCCAAAAATTCATAATGAATTATCTCGTAAACCGTTAGTCCAATAGACGACTCATCTTCGATGTTGGGTTCATCTCGATGAGGAGTTTAATATCTCATCTTAATATATTTTGACGAATTTTTTCGTTGCTAGTTGTTAGGTTATATTATTGTACCTACCATGATGCTAGCTAACACTTACCATCCAAATAGTACACTTTTATCAAATATTTTCTACATATTATTTTGTCATAGCAATGATTTATATGTCGAGAGACCGAGTATTCATCCACTCTAAATATGTAAAAGATAACATTACCATCATGCAAAGCTTACATTGGTGAAAAGCGAAGTTCAAAAAAAATTACTATAACCTGCAGACCAAGTAGTACAATCTAGTAACTAGATCGGAAAAAGTTGTCAAAACATATCAATATGGGATCTAGTTTGAAAAATATTATCACGATAAGCAAACTATGAAAACATATCTGAATTTTGATTTACATGTTGAAAGATAAAATATGGTAAATTTTGAAAGCTAAATGGAATCTAGGTGGTTGCACAAATACAAAGCCTCGGTTAACACCATGTCTAGATAAGTAGATAAGGCTAATTTGGGACACGTGTCATTATTAGCATGTTTTTTTGTTAATTAGACGAGGCAAAGCTTTTTAGCGTCCTTTAAAAAGAAGAGATAGGCCGGCCTCATTTCGATTGAAAAACAGTAGTGCTACAACAACCAAGATTCACCTTCGAATTTTCAGCAGAACCATAGGTTTTTGAACACACGTAATCGTACTTTACGAGGAGTGACGGTTTCATTTGTCAAGTGTCAACAATAATTTCGACGTTTAAGCGATAAAATATTTTAAAATTTGAAATCCATACATTTAAAGGCTTGGTTAACATGTGTCCGCGGAAGGCTAATCTAAGATATGTGCCATGATAGTACGGTCCTTCGTTAAAAATATGAGATTTTTTTTTTGAGGTTTAAGACAGTCGTTCTGCCGTCCGATTAGATAGAATAGAGTGTTATGTACAGAGCTGAGTTATAGGCGACAAGAAAACAAAAACAAAGCACCGCGACTAAACAACAAAGAAACCTTCCGGGTCTTGAGTGGGCATAAGCCCGCTGCGCAATCTCCTCCCACACGAGGTGCGCCACCGCCTCCGGCAAAAGCCCGACTGATGTAGGTTGGTCCCGATTTTCACGGATTTGGGCGGAGGGATCGATGAACACGAAGAACAAGGGATGAACACAAGAACACAAAGAGGGGAAAACTCTCAAATCAAAGATAACTAGCAAGAAGTAACTCAACAAGATTCAATTGGTAACAATTCCCCTAGGGCAGCCCCCAATTCTCCTCTCCCAAGCACACCTTACTCTTAGAATGTTTGTCCAATTGATCAATCCAAACCAACCCAATCTAGCCACTTCAAGTGGAAAGATTAGCAAGTAGCAAACTATAAGAGGAAGCCTTGGTATCCACTAGAAGGATCTTCTCCACAAGGTGAGGTCTTGGTTCATCTCCACAAGGGGAGGACTTGATTCATCTCCATAAGGAGGAAGGGACCACTTTGAGATGAAGGAGCACAGCTCTACTCTAATCGCAAGTCATAGTCTGCCCAGATCTGAGATGGGGAACTCCTATTTATAGTCTAGAGGCAAAAGGGAAAGGTAGGTGGAGATTACAAGGCTCAAAAGCCTGGTTGGTTCCCGCAGCAGCGGTAGTACCGCTCGTCCGGGCGGTAGTACCGCTGGGGCGGGCCAAAGCAGCGTTGACTTCAGCGCGGGTGGTAGTACCGCTCGTCCGGGCGATAGTACCGCTGGGGCGGGCCGGGGGCGTTGACTCGGCGCGGGCGGTAGTACCGCTCGTCGGGCGGTAGTATCGGCGGCACTGCCGGCCTCAGTGCCGCACGTTGGCGCAGAGGGGGGTTTCTGGCGGCACAGGGGGCAGTAGTACCGCCGGCGCGGTAGTACCGCCTGGGGGGCGGTAGTACCACCGTGGCACTTGTTCCTGCTCTTCTTCTTCTTCTTCTTGACCATCTTCTTGGGACTTCTCTTGGTCATCTTCTCCATCATCTTGGGCCTTCTCTTGCTCATCTTCTCCACTCCATTGTGGGTCGTCATCAAGGTGGTTCCTGAGTATGCACAAAGTATCCGAATGAAGTAGCAACCCATTCAAAGGAGTGTCGAGATCACACATAGATAGGAGTGAATTCACCTTATCATGGAGAGCTTTGACTCTTGCTCTTGTCATTGGGCCACTTGTTGTAGGAGCCGTAGGTTGGGCTACATCATCTCCCCCCCCCCCTTGGAAAAGAGTCGTCCTCGACTCTTGGTCATCCTCATCGCTTGATGTTCCAAGGTATGGCGATAGGTCGGCGACGTTGAAGGTGTCATGGACCAAGTGTTTGGAGTGGAGATGTCGATCTTGTAGGCATTGTCGTTGATGCGCTTGATAACCTTGAAAGGTCCATCTCCACGAGGGTGAAGCTTGGACTTCCTTGCATCCGGAAAGCGATCTTTGCGAAGGTGTAGCCAAACAAGGTCTCCTTCTTCAAATATCATGGCGCGCTTGTGTTTGTTCATCTTCGTAGCATGGTCTTTTGTGCTTCTCAAGCGTGGCCTTGTGTCTTCATGTAAGCGGCTCGCTTGTCGAAGTCCATGTTAACTTGCTCACGGAGTGGAAGTGGTAGCATGTCGAGCGCGGTGTAGGGGTTGGAGCCATAGACGACCTCGAAGGGTGTTCTCTTTGTTGCGTGTAGTGCTCGATTGTAGGCGAACTCGGCGTGTGGGATGCACTCTTCCCAATTCTTCAAGTTAGGCTTGATCAACACACGAAGGAGTGTGATAGGCTTCGGTTCACCACTTCGGTTTGGCCATCGGTTTGAGGGTGGTATGCGGTGGAGAATAGTTGCTTGATTCCCATCTTGGCCATCAAAGTCTTCCAAAAATAGCTCACGAACTTGACGTCACGATCCGACACAATGGTCTTGGCACGCCATGAAGACGGACGATTTCCCTGAAAAACAAAGTAGCAATATGTGAAGCATCGTCGTCTTGTTGCATGGTATAAAGTGTGCCATTTTAGAGAAGCGATCAATGACGACAAAGATGGAATCCTTGTTTGTTTTAGTGCGTGGGAGTCCTAAGACAAAATCCATAGCTATATCGGACCATGGGTGATGTGGAATAGGCAAAGGTGTATAACCATGAGAGTTTAGAGTAGACTTAGCTTTGAGACATGTAGAACATCGTCGAACTAGGCGTTCCACATCACGCTTCATTCTTGGCCAATAGTAGTTGGTGGCGAGCATGGCGTAGGTCTTGTCGCGTCCAAAGTGACCCATGAGTGTCCTCCATGAGATTCCTTCAAAAGGACCAAACGAAGCGAAGACTCGGGTATACATAGTTTGTTAGCCTTAAACAAGAAACCTTGTGCAAATAGAAATCACCAATTCCTTTGTGCTCCGAACATTGAGCGAAAATGTCTCCAAAGAAAGCATCGGTAGCATACAACTCTTTATCTCATCCAAACCCAAGACACTAATGTCAAGACGTGTAAGTAGGTTGGCCTTGCGGGATAGAGCATCCGCGACCACATTGTCTTTACCTTTCTTGTATTTGATTACAAAGGTAAAGACTCAATGAACTCAACCCACTTAGCATGTCTTTTGTTCAAATTTGTTTGACTTTTCAAATATTTCAAGGATTCATGGTCGGAATGAATGACAAATTCCTTAGGACGAAGGTAATGTTGCCACACATCCAAAACACGAACCAAAGCAAATAACTCTTTGTCATAAATGGGGTAATTCAAGCGAGCTCCATCTAGTTTCTCACTATGGTATGCGATGGGTCTACCATTTTGCATAAGCACTCCACCAATGCCCAATCCACTTGCATCGCATTCAATCTCAAATGTCTTAGAGAAATCCGGAAGGGCAAGGAGTGGTGCTTCGGTTAATAACCGTTTGAGCTCATTGAAAGCAAAATCATGTGCATTGCCCCAAATGAAAGGTACATTTTTCTTTGTAAGTTCATGGAGGGGGCAAGCAATTGTGGAAAAATCCTTGATGAAACGGCGGTAAAATCCGGCAAAACCAAGAAAACGTCTCAACTCCTCAAGTGACATCGGAAAAGGCCAAGTCCGAATTGCTTGTATCTTTGCTTCATCAACTTCGACTCCATCCGAAGAAACAACAAAACCCAAGAAAACAAGTTTGTTGGTGGCAAAAGTGCACTTAGAAAGATTTGCATAAAGCTTTTCATTGCGAAGAACCAACAAAACTTGAGCAACATGAGAAGTGTGCTCTTCCAAAGATTTGCTATAATAAGGATGTCGTCAAAGTATACCACAACAAATTTCCAATGAAAGGACGCAAAACATGATTCATGAGACGCATAAAAGTAGAAGGTGCATTGGAAAGACCAAATGGCATGACGAGCCATCATAAAGACCAAGCTTTGTTTTAAATGCGGTCTTCCATTCATCACCTTCACACATCTTATTTGGTGATATCCACTTTTAAGATCAATTTTGGAGAATATAGCGGAACCACAAAGCTCATCAAGCATATCATCAAGTCGAGGGATAGGATGGCGATACCGAACGGTGATGGCGTTGATGGGGCGACAATCCATGCAAAGGCGAAGAGTGTTGTCGTGCTTGGGTACCAAGATGACGGGCACGGCGCACGGACTCAAGCTCTCGCGGATATGTCCCATGGCAAGAAGTTCTTGTATTTGCCGCTCGATCTCCTTTGTCTCTCGGGGTTGGTGCGGTAAGGAGCGCGGTTTGGTAGCGGTGCGCCGGGAACAAGGTCGATGCGGTGCTCGATTCCGCGTAGAGGAGGTAGTCCCGGTGGCACTTCTTGAGGGAAACATCTTCAAAGTCCTTCAAAAGAGACAACAAAGAAGGAGGAAGGTTTGTGAAAGTGTTAGTCATAGAAACTTCACCCTTGCATATGAGCACATAGTGGAGGGTGGATGGGTTCTCTCTCAACTCCCTCATCTCTCTTTGGTGGCAAATAGTGTAAGTTTTGTGGGAACTCTCTTTGAAGTGTCACACTCATTTGGCTTGTGGCTCTCACTCACTTTATGGTGGGTCTCTCGCTCACCACTCATCTCACTTGACGAACGATCTTGTTGTGCCCTTGCAATAGTCTTGGCGTTGTCGGCGATGACTTGACTTGGTGTCATGGGACGAAGGACGAAGGTCTTGTCGTTGTTCTTGAAGCTATAGTAATTTGTCCTTCCATCATGCATAGCACCCTTGTCAAATTGCCATGGACGCCAAGAGTAAGTGACAAACGTCATAGGCACAACATCACAATCAACCGTATCTTCATAGGCTCCAATCTTGAAGGACACTTGCACCATGTGTTGAATCTTGACGGCTCCGGTATCACTCAACCATTGCACATGGTAAGGATGTGGGTGCTTCTTGAACTTCAAGTTGAGCTTATCACAAAGTTCTTTGCTCGCTAGTTGTGGCAACTTCCACCATCTATGATGACCTTGATGGACTTTCCATTGATTCCCGCTCTTGTTTGAAACAAGTTGCATCTTTGGTCTTCTTCCACTTGAACATTGGTGGTTAAGCTCTTGCCACAACCAAGGAAGGGTTGTTGTCGCCATCACAATATATCTCACTTTTCTTCTTGAGCACTTTGCATTGTGGCGACCTTGTTCAAAGCATTGTACTCATCTTCACTCATAGATTCATACTCTCCCATGTCATTGATGATCATGACCTTCTTGTTGGTGCACTCAAAAGATTTGTGCCCTTGTCCCCGCACTTGTAGCATTGCAAAGTCTTGTGCCGGACGAAGATCCTTGAGGCGCCTTGGTAGAGGGAGGTACTTTCTTGAAAGGTTGAGGCGCTTGAGGTGTCGATGTAGAGACTCTTGGAGGACCTCGTGTGTTCGCTTGAGGAAGAGCTTGTGAAGGTGTAGGTTGACGAAGAAGGCTTGTTGGCGAAGAATGCCTTTGTCTTGAGTATTTGAGCTCTTCAAGCACGTGGCGCTCGGCCTTGGCTTGATGTACTAGCTCAACCAAGAGGCATATGGTTGGAACTCCACATCTTCTTGATTGGATAGTTGAGGCCATTCATGAAACGAGCCATGGATTGCTCTTCGTACTCGTTGACATTGGCTCTCATCATGGAGATTTCCATCTCCTTGTAGTACTCATCAACCGACTTCAACCCTTGCTTCAACTCTTGCAACTTCTTGTATAAGTCTCTAGTGTAATGGCTTGGCACGAAGCGCTTGTACATTGTTTCTTTCATTTCAACCCAAGTGTCGATTGGTTGTTGGTGGTTAGCGATGCGTGCATCTTGTAGTTGTTCCCACCACAAGAGGCATACTCTTCAAACTCCATCGAGGCTAAGGCAACCTTCTTGTTGTCGGAGAAGCGTTGCACGCGGAAGATCTTGTCAACCTTGAGTACCCATGAGAAGTAAGCTTCCGGATCACTTGTGCCGTAGAACTTGGGTATGTCAAAGCGAAGTTGGTCAAGTCATCAGTAGTCGCACGTGGACGTGGGAATGCACGTCCACGTCTCCTTCGATTGAGTCCATCACCATTGTGTTGGCTTGACTCGTTATCACTTGACTCGGAACGGTGGTGTTGGTGACGATCATGTGGAAGTTCTTGACGAGGACGAGGATCATGGAGGAGAGCTCTTGTTGAATGGGTTTTCGTTATTGTTCGCATTGTCATGATTTTGATGGCGTGGCCTTGGAGGATGACGGGGATGACGTCCTTGTTCATCAAAGTCATTCGCACCCGGTACGCCATTGTCATTAGCCAATGGGTCATGACGATCACGTTGTTGCGGTGGTGGTGATGGTATGCGTTCGCGACGTTCATCATTTTGGTGAGGTTGTTCTTGATGCGCATTGGCATTGTTCGCGTGAAGATCATGTGGTTGTTCAACGTTAGGAGGAGGTCGTTCATGGGCGTCGCGCCTTGGGTTATGTTGACGTTCTTGTCGAGGTTCATGACGTCCATGACGTGCTTGCGTCGACCTTGAGGTGCTTCTTGTACGGCTTGAGCGTGATGAAGAAGAAGCTCGTTGTCGCACAAGGTTGTTGAGAGCTTCGGTCACCGCTCCATAGATGCTTCTTGCGCATGCATGCGGTCGTTGAAGTTGGCCTCTTGAGCTTGAAGACGGCGCTCGTAGCGTCCTAGGCCATCACGAAGAAGGTGTCGAAGACCAACAAACTCGGTATGTGTGACATAGCCATGATCACCTCGAACTCCACTGTGGATTTCATCGTCCGGGCTTGAGCTTCCGTTTGTACTTCCCCTAAACATTTTCTCAAGAACAAGTGAGATATGTGGCAAGGAAAACCAAGACAAACTATATCCCAAGTATAATGTGGCTTGAGAGAGAGAATCCGGTTCTAACACCCACACACACACTTATGAGGATAGGAAGGTATGAAGTGGCAAACGAAACAAGCAAATCCGGCGAAAAGTATGTTGTCAAGGTAGAGAAAATCCACAATGATCAAATTACCAAAGAAACTCCAACCACAAAGTATCAAAAACACACACAAAAGCGAATGATGGGGTTGGGCGACCAAAGGGCGAGCACTCGAAGATAGACAACCTAACGAAGACTACATGCTCAAATGTCACCAACACAGAGGGACGCTAGCTCAATTGCCTTTTGGTGGGCAACGGATTTGCACAAGTGTTAAACACTCACACTCACTTTGGCGGTTTCAGCTTTGTCGCAACCTACAAGAGATGATACTTGGCACTACTCATGTTCTTTTCTTTTCTCTCTTTTTTTTTTTGATTTTTGACGATGATTCCTTCTCTTTTGCTAGTGCCAAGATCTCTAACGATACACACTCGCCAATACTTTAAGACAATCACTCGACAAGTGCAATGCCCCGCAATATCAAAGAGCTAGTCCGATAGGTCAAGGTACACGAAAGGAAGAATGGCTCACAACGAATTACAATGTCGGGGAGATGTCAAGTCCTTGGTGGCGTCGTTGCTTGGCGTTGATGATGCGTTGCTGCGGAAGCTTGTCGATGTCGTAGACGTAGGGCACACCAAGAAAGGACTCAAACCAAAGAGGAAATGCCAAAACGAACCGAGGAGAAAGAAAAATTTCTGAAAAAGTTTGCCCTGGCGGTAGTAACGCTGTTCCGCCCGGTAGTACCGCTGATCTCAGGCGGTAGTACCGCTGTTGACGAATCTGCTCGATTTTGACGGAAAAGGGCTCCAAAACTTCCTCGAATTCGTGTGAAAATGGCAAAATTGAGGCTAGGGAACGCAAACAAAGGTGGAGGGGGTCCTAAAGCAACAGATCCATGTATCAAAACTACAAAAAACTCATGAAATCGACAGATCGGCTCGAATCAAGGAAAGACTATTTTTTGTGGAAATTTTCGAATTTCTCAAAAACAAAGAAAAATTTCGTGGATTTTGGTGGAAACACAAATCAAATCCGTGGCAATCTAGAGCTCTGATACCATATGATGTAGGTTGGCCCCGATTTTCACGGATTTGGGCGGAGTGATCGATGAACACGAAAAACAAGTGATGAACACAAGAACACAAAGAGAGGAAAACTCTCAAATCAAAGATAACTAGCAAGAAGTAACTCAGCAAGATTCAATTGGTAACAATTCCCCTAGGGCAGCCCCCAATTCTCCTCTCCCAAGCACACCTTACTCTTAGAATTGTTTGTCCAATTGGTCAATCCAAACCAACTCAATCTAGGCACTTCAAGAGGAAAGATTAGCAAGTAGCAAACTATAAGAGGAAGCTTTGATATCCAGTAGAGGGATCTTCTCCACAAGGGGAGATCTTGGTTCATCTCCACAAGGGGAGGCCTTGATTCATCTCCATAAGGAGGAAGGGACCACTTTGAGATGAAGGAGCACAACTCTACTATAATCCCAAATCATAGTCTACCCAGATCTGAGATGGGGAACTCATATTTATAGTCTAGAGGCAAAACAGAAAGGTAGGTGGGAGTAGGTGGAGATTACAAGGCTCAAAAGCCTGGTTGGTTCCCGCAGCAGCGGTAGTACCGCTCGTCCGGGCGGTAGTACCGCTGGGGCGGGCCAAAGCAGCGTTGACTTCAGCGCGGGCGGTAGTACCGCTCGTCGGGGCGGTAGTACCGCTGGGGCGGGTCGAGGGGCGTTGACTCGGCGCGGGCGGTAGTACCGCTCGTCGGGGCGGTAGTACCGGTGGCACTGCCGGCCTCAGTGCCGCACGTTGGCGCAAATGGGGGTTTCTGGCGGCACCGGGGGCGCGGTAGTACCGCCTGGGGGGGCGGTAGTACCGCCGTGGCACTTCTTCCTGCTCTTCTTCTTCATCTTCTTCTTCATCTTGACCATCTTCTTGGGTCTTCTCTTGGTCATCTTCTCCATCATCTTGGACCTTCTCTTACTCATCTTCTCCACTCCATTGTGGGTCGTCATCAAGGTGGTTCCTGAGTATGCACAAAGTATCCGAATGAAGTAGCAACCCATTCAAAGGAGTGTCGAGATCACACATAGATAGAAGTGAATTCACCTTATCATGGAGAGATTTGACTCTTGCTCTTGTCATTGAGCCACTTATTGTAGGAGCTGTAGGTTGGGCTACATCACCGACATTCCGAAAAGATGAGATTTTTCGTCCTTAAAAAAAGAAGTACTCGCTTCGTTCCAAGATAATCAACGTGGTTTTTTTGAACGGAATGAGTAACTGAGATAGGCCGACCTTTAGACGACTGAAAAACAGTATAGCGGTACAAATACCAAGATTCAACTTCGAATTTTCAACAGAACTATCGGTTCTTGAACGCACGTAATCGCACTTTATCAGGAACGGCGGTGTCATATGTCAATTGCCAACAAACGTAATCGTAGTATTTTTTTTATCAATTATTGAATTGACACAAACTTATTCATCACCGCATGCAGAACCAAGGCCGCCTCTAAATCACGAGCAGGCGATGCCGGAGGAGACGGGAGCGAAGCTGAACTTGGTGCTCCACGCGTAGTAGAACTTGATCACGTCAGTGTTCCTCACCGGGTCGCCATTGATGAGGGTGCAGAGCTTGCCGTCGGCGTCCGGGCTGATGACGCTGGGGTCGACGCGGACGGAGGAGTTGAACCCGGGGCACGACAGCTTCACGTTGCTCTGCGTGCAGATGCAGGTGTTGTTCACTTGCACGTAGTACTCCTGGTACCCTCCGACCTGTTTCTGCAGCGTGATCTGCTTCACGTGGAGATCTGATAAACTGCACTCTCCCTGAGCACCTGCCAACAACATATAAGAACAAAACAAAACATATTGATCGACGTACCTCTATAAATTGCATAGGCAGAAGAATAAGGTTTTTCTGATAGAATTAGTTTATCCAAACTGAATTCGGAATTACATAAGGGTTGTATATATACCTCTATTGCATAGGCAGAAGAACACCAGCATTGCGAAGATCTTCAGCCTGGCGTCCATTTTCTCCTCCGCTTGGCTATTTTCTCAAGTCTTCTTTGCAATTTTCTTGTCGAGCTTGTGAAACGACACGACATTCAGCCGGTTATTTGTAGACCCGGACGTACGGGGAATGGGAGATCCACGGTTTATGCGTTGATTGTGCCCAATTTATTGCCCCAATTAAGGAGAGAGATATGTCGACGATACGTTGCAACCTGCGACATGTTTCTTCGCCGATCGGTTTCCATAATTTTTAAAGGCAAAAGTCTGAAATAAACCTTTAACTCGTAGACGGCGCCGCAGTCGAACCTCCACGTTCGAATCCCTGATTTTCGAACCCTAAGGTCCCCAATCCCGTCTTTCCTGGTCGTTTCCTTGCTTAATCTCGTTTGCCCGCTGAGAATAGATGATGTGGCAGGGATTAGGGATAGTGGGCTCACCGACGGGACCCACACAATCCCTTACTTCCCGGCCCTACCTCCTAATCTTTCCGCGGGAAGCGCGAACAGTTTGTTCTTTCCAGTTTTTCACGCTGCGGCAATGGCGACCGGGGGTGATCGCGGCTGCTGGGAGACGATTTAGTGGGGCCTGTACTCTGCGACGCCGTATCTTCGTCATCGACGTCCGTAGTAGGTTGCGCAACTGCTCGCCGCTCTGTTTCGCGGTTGCGGCAGCAACCTGTGGCTTGCCCTGTTTTTGCGGCGGCGGCGGCGGCGGCGGCGGCGACCTGCAACTTGACGGCCAGTGAGAGGAAGCAGGTAAGCACTCGAGATTGTGTTCTATGATGTAATTTTTCAATTTCCTTCTTGCATTGATAGAGCTGTGTATGGTTTGGTCTGAAACTAAAGATTCAGTTTCGTTTCTCTATTGGGTTGCTCCAGATTGGTTTGAACGGACTGGGTGCCTAAAGTACTTTGGTTTTGTTTGATCTGTAGTGTGTTAGAGTGTTTTTGCAGATCTCTCTTCTCCCTCTCACGTTTGGTGGAACTGAAGAGAGGAAGAGAAACAAGACACTGAATATTATGCTGCGTACAACAGCAGTCAACACTGAACTGTGAGATACAAGGCTAAACAGTAGTCTGAAACTATAATGGAATCCAGTCTGCTAGCTTCGGCCACACTAAATTTTAGCAATTAAATTTTGATTTCGTTTGGTTTGGTCGGTGGGAGTACGATTGTATGATCTGAACTTCATTTAGGCTGGGTTTCAAACTATACCCAGTTTTATGCATTGATTGTTTTCTAGGGTCTGTACTTTGCAAAAGGTTGCAGTATTTGGTAGGTTTTGCACTCAAGTTTATTTACTCACAGATATTGCATAATATGTAATTTTCCTGTTAATTCTATGTAGGCAGACATGGATCCTTGTGACATTATAAATGTGCGGTATTTCATCGGTGGTGAGTTTCTTTGAGTTGGGCCAATACTGCAGTACATTGGTGGAGATGAGGCAATGTCTGAAATTGAGCGCGATAAGCTATCTCAGGGTTCAAGAAAATAGGACCAAAAATGATAAATGGCCAGGGATATTTTGTCCCAACATCTTTAAGAAGCTGAAGGTGAACATCCAAAGAACTCAGTTTTTGGATGTGCTATGGAATGGAAAAGATGGATTTGAGGTCAAACATATGAATCCAAGAGGAAGGAAATATACTGTCAATTTGGAGAGTAGGACTTGCTCATGTGGATACTTCTAGCTGGCTGGGCTACCTTGCTGTCATGCTATCACAGCCATATATAAGTGTGGCAAAAATGTTGAAGATTTCATTCACAACTGCGAAAAGTAGTTTTCCGAGGTAGGTTTGATTTTAACCTAGAGCGATTTACCGGTCAAAAAAATGATTCAATCTGACTTTAACAAAAATAGCAATCCAAATAACTAAATACTCGAGGCCAAGCCTAAACCACGAACTTCTTCTTGCTTCAGATCGTCTTCCTTCTTTCCAAAATGTGGTCTTTGCGGAAATACTGGGCACAACAAGTCTGGGTGCAAAAAAAAATCCTGAAAAAGGAAATAAAAAGAATTCTCATCTTCAAAAGGCTGGGAAAAAATGAAAGCCACTGAGGTACCTAACTCTATATCTAACTCCACTTTTTCGTAGATGGCAGTAGATAAATCCACTTTTCTCTACTCGATTTTCAGCAATCTCAAACAGATGCACATGTTAGTGCAAGCTAGGCGAAGTCAAAGGAAAAGGAGCCAGTTCAGTCAACTTCAGCAAAGAGGAAGGGTGGCCCGGATGTTAATGCAGCAAGCAAGAGGCAAAAGAAGGCCAAGAAATGATCGTGTTTTATTTAATTTTTGGTTTGCATTTCCTGTAATGGACAAGATAGGTGTCAGTTTGAGTAGTATGCAACTGATGAACCGAGTGTTATTTTGCTTCCCTATTGGCTGATGCTACCAACCAGAGATTATCTATTTAATGTCCAGAATGCTTAAGCTTTCATTTCAGTTAAGTTACTGTCAACTTTCAGTCAAGATAATGTCAAAATTTCAGTCAAGTTTAAATTTCAGTCAACTTGCAGTCTGATTACTGTCGAATTTCAGCCCAGTTTCAGTTTCGTTTCAGTCCACTTTCATCCTATCAATTTTCGGACAGTTTGGAAAACACAGCGAGCAAAAGGTTAAGTAACATGCAGTGGGTACCATCGGTCAGCCCGCTGTCCCCTGATCCCGGCCAGCAGCTAGCTATTCTCAGCGGGCAAACGAAATTAAGCGAGGAAACGACCAGGAAAGACGGGATTGGGGAGCTTAGGGTTCGAAAATCAGGGATTCGAACGTGGAGGTTCGTCTGCGACGCCATCTACGAGTTAAAGGTTTATTTCAGACTTTTGCCATATTTAAATGGTACGCAACGTTCAGCTGGCTATTTGTAGACCCAGATGGGGGATCTCCACGGTTCATGTATTGATTGCTGAGTTTCATTCTCTTTTTTGTCAACGTGATACTTGTCAATATGCAAACATCTACCCAAATGTAAAAACTAAGCATTTGGTCTGAAAGTTCTGTTAACCAAAAGCAGTTTGCAATGGTTTGCTAACAACACCAATTCTTCCTCAATCACAAAAATCTGGCGCATACGCTTTGACATTCTATGTGCACACGGCAAATATCGCGGGAAACCGTTATTTTGTAGCCTTGTAGAATAACAAAAAATTGTATCATGAAAAGCCTTTTGTAGCATCAATTTTCTGTCTGTTTACATACGGCATAAAAATGTTCGTTTTCCGCGAGACGATTTTCTGAGCATTTTTTCCCCTAAATTTTCTGACATTTCAAAGTGCTTTTAGAAGGTATATAGAAAACATGTAGCATATGCTCCGGGTACCAAAAACGCCACCCCCAACGACGTACGGCCTACCATTTGCGACCAAATTTATAGTGAAGATATAAGAGAGTCTTATCTGTTGTCATGCATGTTTTCTATGTACAATAGAGAAAAGGAAGAGAAAATACGCTCCTTCATCTTCTGTAAACTTTACTTCATATACATACTTGTGTGTTCTTCGCGTGATCGGCTAATGGCCTCTATGTTTTATTTTATTTTCTTCATCTACTAGTACAACCTCGAACTAGCAACCGACAGGAGGTTGTACAACAATTAGCGGATAAAATGAAGAGGGCAAAGAAAACTGAAGCCGAGAAAACAGCTGAGTCTTGATTGATTCAGGCTTTTCTAAGTCTCAATAAATTTAGAAAAACGTACTTCACTTTTGTGAGGTTGTGTTACTCTAAACTATGAAGTTGTATATTTCTGAATCTATTGATACTTGGAAAATCTCAATCAATTGACATATAAGCAGACAAAAATAAAATTATTACCACCCGATAGGAGACAGAGAACTGCAGTATTTAAACCCTCAAAATTCATGCGACATCTGTCGCTCTGATCAGTGATCTCGAGTCTCGACAAGGGGGACTCTCCGCTTCGATCCAGGTGACCAGGTGTCCTCGGGCATGCTCTGTCATAAAACGGCAGTAGATTCCGTGCTGACACGTATCCCCACGTGTCATTCCGACCACCTCACATCGTCCCGGCTGATCCGCCGCAGCCACGCGATATAAGCTCTGCCGCTAATGTGCAGCACCAGTTCACAACGCCGGCAGCACACAACAACAAGATGCTACCGCCACGAACGGAAACATAAGTCGTGAAGGTCTGAAGGAATCTGACAAGGCCCAGCCATGGCGCAAGACCGGCCCAGAGCAGGGTGCAAAGCCTACGCCCAGACGAAGACCGGCAACCATGCCGGCCGGGTGTTCGACGGCACCGAGCCTGTTGCCGCGAGGGACGACGACGAGCTCAACGTCGAGCGGCTCGCGCACGTGGGCTGCGGTGACGTCGTTGATGAAGAGTACGACACCAAGGTCAAGATCGGCGAGGCGCTGGAGGCGGCGGCGAAGGCCGTGGGCGACCTCCCGAGCGGTCCGATGCCGCGGCGATACGAGCGGCGGAGGGGCGTGCCGTTCCCCCAGGAGAGGCCATGCCCGGCGGGGTCGCCGAGCAGGCGGAGGCGGCGGCAGACTCCAACGCCAGGGCCGCGCACGACGAGGACAAGGTCACCATCGCCGACGTCCTCACGGCAAGGAACTAACATACGTCCTCCGCGCCAATACATGCGCAGTGACGACTTGACTTGCATCTCTGCATCGATGTCTATGTCTCTCAGTGGAAAGCGACGGCGAAGCTGCCGACGGACAAGGCGGTGACGAGGGAGGACGCGGTGGAGGCGGAGGCGGCCTATTCCCCCGGTGAGGCGACAAAGCCGCAAGGCGTGGGAGCGGCGCTCACAGCGGCGGCGAGGCACAACCAGGAGGAATCGTCGTAGCTAGCAGGATCTTGGGACTATCGATCAGTCTACGTACTGAATACTGATGTTGCTGATGTACATCTAGGCATCTAGCGTTCGAACTCAACAGAAAGGATCAAGAACTGAAAATAAAGAGTTAATTAAGTATATGCGATACTCTGTTCCATCGTTGGTAAATTTCATAGCGTGCCATCAGACAAGTGGCTACGTCACAATCAATTCCACAAGCATCCGTCCGATTTATGAACTCATCACTGATCGCACCACTCCTCAAATGTCAAAACACAACACAGTCTTTGATCTAAAAAAACAAACACAGTGAAGCTTTGTTTGTTACTAGAGTTTTTGTGGGGTGGGCATTATCCAAAGGGATTGGTTGAAACCCCAACCTTCACCAAATCCTTTCAATCCCCACTTATCCAGACCAAATCCTTTCAATCCCCACTTATCCAGTGTTAGGGGTAGTGTTTTGGATATTGAGAAATATGCACTAGAGTTTGATAATTTGTGAGAAAATGTGGGGATAAATCCTGTCAAATACACTAGAAACAAACAGTGTATTTTGATATGTGGGAATTTGGAGATTTAACCGGGATAATCCCCACCAATTCCTGAAAATACTCTATAAACAAACAAAGAAGAGATCATTCCCTTTCCACCACAGAAAGTATATTTTCATCAGTTCCCCAATTTGAATTTTGAAACCCTTTTTTCAGAGAATGTGCTTCTCTATTCTTATCGTCAAAGCACCAATTTGGCGATCATGTTCCTGTTGTTTATTATAACACCATACAGATACATGATTTTTATTGGGAAAAAATTGCAAAAATTCTAGACTGTCGCTTCTGCAGCAACCGATACCTCGATCTTCAGCCTCATCCGGCGGCGGGGGCAGGATCCCGTCTGAGCAAGCAGCGGGTAAGTGATTTTCCGGTGGCGCGGATCGGCGATGAAGTCCTCCATAATGATCTGCGAAACCTCGACGAGGCCCCAGAAAACGGCGCGACGAGCGCGGATCTCACGACGGCTTTGAGCCCGTTGCGCGCATGGTAGAGGTCTCTGGCGCCCGCGAATGCGACGATGTGGTTCCACGGGTCCTCCTTCCCGCGCGCGGAGTACATGGCGGAATCGACGGCAGAGAAGGTGACAAACAGGCCGGTCATCCTCCCAGCGAGGCGTGGCACGTTCGCGCGGGCGGCCTACACGCTGCCGGCGATGCGGCGGCCGCTGGGCGAGGTGCGGAGGGCCTTGAGGAAGTGACACACGAACCCGCCCGTGCCGCCGACGATGAAGCCGGCGCCGGTGTCAATGGGGATGCAGTCCGGGAACGGTATCCGCCCCGGCGCCATTACCCATGTGTCCGTGTCCGTGTTGAGCCACTTCTGCTCGTGCGACCCTCGATCTGGGTTGGTCATCGATCCGTTGCTCCTCAGCTGGTTCGATGGTATGGGAGAGGTGCAGGGTTTGATCCCCTCTGCCGTATCGGCACGATGATTTATACTCCCTCCGTTCCAAATTAGATGACTTTCATTTGTCCACATGCGGATGTATCTAGACATGTTACTAGATGACTTCCATTTGTCCACATGCGGATGTATCTAGACATGTTACAAGTATAGATACATCTGTATGTGCACAAATTGAAGTCATCTAATTTGGAACGGAAGGAGTAGGTTGGTATCGTGACAGGAATACAATACGGTACGCGATAGAGTTATTTTTATGATAATTGACGAGGAGTTAACTCATCAAATCCCATGGTTAATGACCTAGAGTTGAGATTACGAGGGAGAGAACGTGGTATAGCTGGTAGTTTCGTCGGCTGACAAGCAAAAGCAGGGATTTTACCCAGGTTCAGGCCTCCGGAGAGTAACACCCTACTTCCTGCTTGTTTGGTATTGATCGTGTGAGATTATGCGGGCTAAAATGGTGTCCTGGCGAGATGTCGATCTCGCTAGGGTTTTGGTGGTTCGAGTATCGCGTGTGTCCTGGATCGGTGGCCCTCCCAGCCTTTATATAATAGGCTGAGTCTCGGGAGTTCGCAACCGACCCTGTTTACATGTAAGGAAAGTCTAAACCGACTATGCATATGTCTAATCTTGGAGGTTACTCCATCCTGTTGGGCCTTTCGTCATGGGCTTCATGTAGACTCTTGATAGTTGAGCCTTAGTCGACACGTGCACCAGGTACGCTTATGGTCGCGTACCCAGGATGTATATCCTTGTCAGTAGCCCCTGAGTACTTGTCTGACTCGAAGAATCGGGCATGGACTCGTTCATAAGTGCACGTCATATTCTTTGTACTTGTGTTTATAATTGGAATTCCTGTATGAATAGGACATGTTGGCTATGTCGAGTATTTCATTGACTTTGGTTTTTGCTTATGATAGTCAAGGGATAATAACTTAGTAGGCCCGGTACACTCGATGGATCGGGACCGGTTAACTACACATTCAGGCAAAACCTTACTAGCTTTCAATCAAACTCGAGTCCCTGGACTCGAATTTGGAACTGACTGGTCAGACTCGACTAGGCCGCGGAGGTCTTACTGAATCGATCTGCAGTATAACTTTGAAATTTACCCAACGCGTCCGTCGGGATTTTTCATCATGTCTGTTGACATGGAAAGTATAAGGATTAACATTGCTGGAACGGTCCTTAGCCCAGCTCGAAAGTTCGGCGGGTCTTACCTTTGCACTATGCATGCAGCATCCGAGGTTATTTGCGGCAGACGCAACTCGGGAAATTTTTGAGTATGATTTTGCATCAAATTATGCATATGATCTGAGTCGAGTCTTTTGTCGACTGATACTTTGTCATTATTCTATCGGGTGCGCGACAGCGCTCCCGATGGGAGTAACCCCCGAGATTGTGCTTTATTGTTTGCAATGGAGGATAATCTCAAATCTTTTTATCCCATCTATTCTTAGTCGAAGAAATTTTTGATATGCTCCCGATGGGAGTAATATGCCTCAGTCAAAGGAACGGTCAAGTGACCAATTTTGCCTTAACATTGCTTTTTCACACCCGAACCAAGCAATGCAGTCGAGTGACCGATATGCGTTGGGCGGACTTGAATGCTTTTCTGAACAGAGCACTTGCAATGACGTCAGCGATGACGCCTACAACGACTGCGCTGTCTGACACACGGTGGTGTGCGTTATGCTGTGATGGATGGGACGTGACACGCCTGTGGGCCCACGATGCAGCGCTGACCAAGGACGGTGCCATTTGGACTGGATTTGACCGCTCGGGCACGATTTTTCCGGGAATATGATGATAGTTCCTAGATTCCCGTGCGTAGTGGGCGGAGTGGCCGGCGACGGTTGCTCTCCATAGCTGCCACGTGTATGGCTGGATATACTATTCTGCCCACGATCTCGCATCAACGGTGCGGATTCTTTTGTGTTGAGGTTAAAAGGGTGCGGCAGAGTAAATAATGCTTTTACTTGCCATTCGTTCTTAGCCGCCGATGCTTCTTCTTCCCCTAGAGCATCGCCATAGCCCAACAGCCAAGGTTTTTGCCACCCACCATTACGATGACGAAACCCGCACCTCGGAAGGGCAGGAGTGCCGCGAATGCCTCGGCAGACAGTGCCGCTGGAGCCGCTGCCAGCGGTTTGAAGAGGGACAAGGGCTCGTGGACCAAGACCTCCTGCAGCAAGCGGATGCTCACCGGCTTGCGGAACGACGGGCTGATTCCGGCGGACCCGTCGCAGGTTCGCATCCCCGGCGCCGAGGTAATCCCGCGCCCAGGCCCCAATGAGCGGGTCTGTTTTGTGGATTTTGTGAACAGGGGCTTCTCCTTCCCTGTTCATGATTTTCTTCGTGCACTGATGCACGTTTATGGAGTGCAATTGCACGATTTTACCCCCAATGGGCTTTTGCACATTGCGTGTTTCTTCATTCTTTGCGAGTGCTTTTTGGGCGTTGCGCCCTACTTCGGGTTGTTTCGCCGCATCTTCAATGTCAAGCGCCAGCACAGTGTCAAGGGACCTGGTGGTTTTGGAGTACAGACTCGACCTGACGTCGAGTACTTCAAGATCAACTTTCTCGAGTCTGTGCAAGGATGGCGCCAAAAATGGTTCTACATCAAGGATGTGACCACGGGCAACCAAGCGTTCGGGTTACCCCCTTTCGACGCAGACGCCCTGGTGAGGAAGAGGTCATCCTGGATCACACAACCGACCGGAGTCGAAGCCGAAGAGGCTGACGTTCTGATGAAGAAGGTGCTGAAGTTTCAGACCAATGTTGGTCGGGAGGTTACTGGCATCCATTTGCTGGCCATCTTTCTCAAGAGGCGAGTGCAGCCTCTCCGAGCCCGAGTCCATGCCATGTGGGCATACACTGGGGTTTCCGATCCAACCCGCTCGCGCGCAGTAGAACTTTCTGATGGGGAAGTAGAGAAGTTGGTAAGAGGCCTTACCAAACTGACTGAGGAGGAGCCTTGCGAGATGAACTCGCCAGTTCCACCTTATGAAACCAGCAACCCTCTACCAGAGGTAACAATCGCTACCATCTGTAAGTTGCTATGTTATGCATGTGTGATGTTAATTCCTTTGTTGTTTCTGTGTGCAGGGACACATAATGTATGAGTCGATGCCACCATTGCCAGAGAGCGGCCCAGTGCCGGACAATGAGCCACTCGAGGCTGGCTCTGATGATGAGGTGACCTCACTCGCCACCTGATGGCCCTTCACGTAGTTACCTGCGTGAAAAGTAAATGGTTAGGTTGAGACTCCAAGTGCAGAGTGTGTAGTAAGTGGAAGACGTGTTTTCCCCACGAGGGGTGACTCGAGGGTTTAATATCGAACTCTCGGGGAATCAGTAGTGAAGATTTATCTTTCCTATCCTTCTTTTGGTTACCTACAAAACAAAGTAAATGTTTTGGTCCTCAACCTCACCTAGTGGTTGTCAAGCACAAGGTGTGAGAATGATATCAAGATAATATGCAATGCAAACAAGAAATAAATATGCAATGGTGGTAAATAAATATGCAAGGATGGTGGTAGCAATGATAAATGATATTTTTGGGTTTTATATGATGAATGCAAGATGTAAAAGTGTTTTTGTATTTTCGGATTTTTAAATGGCAGAAAATGGAAAAGTGGTAAAAGTGTTGGAAAGGTGTTTCTTATGATTAAAAATGGACCGGGGTTCATGGTTTCACAAATGCACTCTCTCTTTAATAAAGTGGTAGACAATGGAACACTAGAGTTGACATATGAGATTGCAACACAACAGTTTAATGACAAGTTATAATTATATGGGCATCACGTCCTAACATAGAGACCTTTTGGTTATTAGTCTCTCTTATACTCCACCAAGATGCGAACTAAATCATAACACCTCAGTAATTAAGATAACTCAGAGTATAGCAATAAGTATCATGACATGAAGTTAAAATAAGAACATGCTAGATCTAGTCATGGAGAAGTGGCAATGGTCACACCCACATCTCCGGTAGCATGGTATTTCTTTTTATCCCTAGTGAGGCAACAAAGTAAGGTAAAACACCCAAGTGGATCGCAGAACTTTCTCTCACGTTCACTGCACTAGCCACCCCCCGTTACTCCAACTAATGCACACGTTCCCCCTCACACGCTCTCATAAACATGCTTGATCATGACAAGTAAATAAGAACGGGGTACATAATATGCATCTACTTTCATAACTGAAACAAAACCATTGCAATCTCAAACATATATTAACTCATAAAAAGATCCACCACAAAGGTATTACATAGATGACCGTAATCATGTTCAGCAGCTCATACGGTACTAATTAGTGAAGCTCAGAGAGAGAGATACATAAGTTACTTCCACAAACCCATAGTCCAGAGGTGGACTACTCCCTCTTCATCATGGAGACGGTGGAGAAGTCGTTGGAGAAGATGGAGACCACGCCGGCAGCGCCCCCCGGAGTTTTCCCCCTCCAATCTGCAACTCCAGGTCTCTGTTTCGGTGTTTCTGTGTTTCTGCGGCGCTCCTTCCAGAGAACGTCGGGGACTATTTTTATAGTCGGTTTTAGGTCAAAACGGAGTCGGTGGAGGAAAGATCGACGGCAACGGAGCTCGAGGCCCAGATGGGGGTCCCACGCGGCCAGGTACCTGGCCGTGGGCCACCTCTTTTGGCCCTCGGGCCTCCGCTTGTTCTTCCTTCGCTCCCAAGTCTTCTTCCTTCCAAAAACTGATGCTCGTAAATTTCAGGTCATTTGGACGTCGTTTGGGTCCCTGAAACATTAAAATATGAAATAGGGTTTTCTGCCTGCGCAGGGTTAATTCCATAAAAATAGGAAACATACAAATATTCCCAAAATCATTATAAAACAGTGATATAACCCTTATATGATGCAAATATGACTGGAATATAAGTAAAATAATGCAAAGTTCATGTATGCATTTTACATGCATCAACATCCCCAAGCTTAACCTATACTCGTCCTCGAGTATGAAGGTGATAAAACTAACATGGACTTTGCAATTTAATACTATCAATGGATATCAAAGATGATTACTATTGCTACATAGAGTCAAATGATTCATTCTTAAAAGGAGTAGCAATATGCAAGATAGTTTATGAAGTGATATCAAGTATTCAATGCAAGGATGTTCAATGATAATTCACAAAGTGTAACATAAAAGAAAGTACTATGGACCACATGTATGCATAATGAAAAGTAAGAACATCCTATAATGGTCATAGAGTATTGATGAAAATCTGAATATAAAAGGTGGACACTTTGGAAAGATATATATATGAGTAGAGGTAAAGCATGAATAAGTTTCATCTAACTTCTGAACTTCTCTACTTAAGTTAATGATTGTAATATGGTAATCCTTGGTGTCAAGCTCTCATTCCCCTATCATAGCATCTTGAATGATTAAGTTTAAAGTGAAAGCAAATATGAGTAGTGTGCTTGACAAAGTACAGGTTGAAAGTCTCATGCCCCTTGAATACAAGTACCTACTCCATGTGTTACTCAACTTGGAAACAAAGCAAGTTCAAGTTAAATATCATTGTAAGTAATAATAGTATCATTAAGAGCGTCAACTGGGGTACCTCTTGTCCCAGGATATGGAACAAGCCCATATCAAAATGACAAGACAAACAAACACAATGAACAATCTCAACACCCTTTTTATTTACCATTAGATAGCTTTTTATTGTAAGGTGTATCACAGAAGGTTCACCATAGCATGTAAGTAAATTTCCACCATGAATGATGCATGGCTTAGATTAGCGGCCCAGGCGTCTCTCTAACCATTTATACAAACTCATTTAAACTCACTTCATTTCCACATTTATTTCACCCATGGTAAGCATCCATAAACAAAAGTACATGATATCAACTAAATGAATGAAGTGCATGTTGAAAGCTTGCCATGTGACAGCACATATGAGCTAACTCTCAACCAAAGACATTTGTCAAGCCACAACATCATAATTTTAATCACAATGGGTCATGTTTTATTATGCAATGAAAGTAAAGTGTGCATCAAGTTCGAGAGAGCTCTATAACCAACTTTTCCCATAACAATCAACAACATAAGCATTTTCATTCAGAGGTATAGATAACACAAATATCATGATAAACATACTCGGAATAGCATAAAGCTAATAGGTAGATATGGTGGACTCACTGGAAAAACTTTGGTTGAAGGTGTTGGAAACAAGTTTTTGCTTGTTGGAATTTTTGGGCTAGCAAGAGGGAGAAAGTTGACCATCTAAATGCATGCATGAGTGTCCATAGAACTAACTAATCCATGTTAAACAAGTAAATAACATTCAGCATCAAAACATGAATAAAAGATAGCTCTTGATAAAATACTTGCAAATTATTACTCATTAACAAGCTCATGAATCATGCAACTATATGTATCTTTTAAAATCAACTCAACATCCCTTTTCCCAATCTTATAATAGCATCCAACATAATTCAACCCAAATTTCCAGTAGCTCTCTCATATATAAATGATAGTGTGGTGGTCTCACAAAATAAAAATCAAACCAAAACAAACAAAAAGACGCTCCAAGTTTATGCGATAAAGTGTTTCGATCGAAAAACAGAAGTTAGACGTGTGCAAACCGAGAGTGTGTAGGTCCAGTGGGGTTGTCTTCACATCCCCAAGCTTATGGTCTTCACCATCCTTGGATAGCTCTTGGTGCATCTCCTCTAATCCCTGTGAAAAAACTTCAAAACACCGTTTCTCCCATTTCTTTTTCTGTGGGGTGCATTAGTAGTGATAAACAAATAGATTTCTTGCTGCATATAATCCTTAGACAAAAATTCATATGAATGTCCAGAAAGTGTATAATGTTGTATGCCTACTCATAAACTCAATTGGATCAAAAAATTCAAGTTAAAAGTTCTAAGCATGCATCAAACAAAATGGGACAGAATCTGTCCAGAAAAACAGCAGCAGCAAAACGTATTTTTCTACCCTACTTAACTTTGTCAAAAATTCCGAAAAAATTCATGCATACAGAGGATGAAAAGTTGCAACTACAGTTCAAATATGAGCTCATTCGGAGTTACAGAATAAGAATTAAAAATCATACCGTGCACAGATTCGTGCAGGAATAAAATCTCCGAACGCTATAAGCAACTTTTCAAACCAAAATGAGTAAAACTTGGCACTTTATTAAAAATTCCAGAAACTAAACTAAACACAAAGTCTCTTGTTACAGCAAGAGGACACAAAGAAAATCACAAATAAAAACAACCGGGTTGCCTCCCGTAAAGCGCTTTCTTTATAGCCATATAGCTAGGCTTCTTACTTGATGTTTATTGTGGACGAAGCTCATGAGGGAGCTTGAACTTTGGTGTCCCTCTTCCTTGGGAAGTGTTCCATGCACTTCTTGTGTGGAAACTGAAACTTCACATTCCCTTCTTTTGAATCAATGATAGCACCTGTAGTACGAAGAAAAGGTCTTCCAAGAATAATTGGACTAGAGGTTTTATTCCCCATATCCATGATTAGAAAATCAACAGGCACAAATGTCATATGTAACTCTACCATAACATCACTTACTTTTCCTAAAGCATGTTTAATGGAATCATCAGCAAGTGCAAGTTCAATAGAGCATTTTTCAAGATTTTTCAATTCAAGTACTTCATATAGTTCTTTAGATAAAACAGAGACACTAGATCCTAGATCAAGTATAGCATGGTGTGTCTCTTTTCCAATGGTTACTAGGACTTTGGGAATCCATATATCCCCAAGCTTAGGTGGTATCATAGCCTCTTGGTTGTACCTAGCAATCTTTTCTTTTAACACATGATTAGCAATATAAGAACCAAAACCAGCTTGGTTAAGTTGATGGAAGGATCACTTGCAAATTTTTGTAAGATAGATATTAATTCATGCAAGCTACAATTCTCTAAGTCAAGCAATGGTCCTTGACTTCACTAAGCATTTTAACTTCTCAACTTTCTTTTCTAACTCAATCAACATAAGAGATTCATCATGTTCAGTTTTTTAACTTCTTCTTTTAATCCAACAAGTTGAGACATAAATGGCAACAAATATTCAGGATAGTTCAATAATTCATCAAGAGTTTCCTCCAAAGTAAGAGGAACATTTTCAGCAATATTAATAGAATTCATTCCAACCACAGGTGGGCTTGTGGTTTCCCTGCAGACATACTCAATAAAGTGGCTTGGTTATCAGCTAGTTTTGACAAGGCTTTGTCTAGTCCTGCAGTTTGGAGTTGTAAGCCTTTAATATCAGAACTAATAGAAGCAACAGACTTATTCAACTCTTGTATCATGGTATTATGACTAGCAACTTGTTCCATAAGAATTTTATTAGCCTCAAAATTATCATTACGTGGTGGCATAGGCTTCCAATTATTATCACTAGCATTAGGATATGGAATAGAAGGACGGTTGTTGGGAACATATGGGGGTTTATTATAAGAGTTATAATTGTTGTTACCATACCCATTATTACCATAGTTCCTAATGAAGTTGACATCAATATTTTCAGGATTATTACCAACTAGTTCTTGCAAAGGCACATTTTCAATATTTTGTTTATTAATGAAAGCAAGAATAGTATCCATTTTAGATGACAAATCATTTGTTTCTTCTATGGAGTTCACTTTCTTAGAAGGATTAGGTGCTCTATCAGTATGCCATTGACTATAGTTTTGCAAAATTTTCCAATATGTTCTTAGCTTCTACTATAGTTTTTCCCATAAAAGCACCTCCAGCAGCAGAATCAAGAATATTTCTAGACATGTAATTTAGACCATTGTAAAAAGAGTGTAATATGGTCCATTCGTTGACCCCATGTGATGGACAAGTTCTAAGCATAAGTTTAATCCTATCCCAAGCCATAGCAACATGTTCATTTTCATTTTGCCTAAAAGAAAGAATGTTGTTTCTATTTTGCAAAATTTTAACAGGAGGATAGTATTTCTTAATGAAAGCTTCTTTTAAATCATCCCAAGTTTTAATGCTATCAATAGGTAATGAATGCAGCCACTCTTTAGCTTTTCCTCTAAGTGAGAAAGGAAATAACTTCAGTTTTAGAATATCACTTTCCACATTTTTAAATTTCTGCATGTCACATATTTCAACAAAATCATGAAGATGCATAGAGGCATCCTCCATAGCACTACCGCCAAATTGTTCCCTAGTTATCAAGTTCAACAAACTAGGACTTACTTCATAACTATCAGCATTTATCTTAGGTGTGGCAATGGGCCTAGCAATAAATTGATCATTTGGAGTGTTTGTGTAATCACACAACTTAGTTCTTTCTCCCATTTTAGCAAGTTTTTATGTGTTTTTTAATTTTTTATGCAAAACTGAAAATAAATATGCAAGACAATGACAAAACAAGATAAATTGCTTTGAAGGTAAAGATGGATAAGATGATGCTCACGTAGGTGCAACCTCCCCAAGCTTAGGTGTTAGCACAAGTTGGTGATGAAGTTGACTTGGTGAGATATCCTTGGATAAACCCGGCGCCAGAAAACAGAGCTAGTGCAGGGGACCCTTGGATAAACCTTTCAGCAATGATTCCCCGGCAACGGCGCCAGAAAACAGTCTTGATGGCCCTTCACGTAGTTACCTGCGTGAAAAGTAAATGGGTTAGGTTGAGACTCCAAGTGCAGAGTGTGTAGTAAGTGGAAGACGTGTTTTCCCCACGAGGGTGACTCGAGGGTTTAATATCGAACTCTCGGGGAATCAGTAGTGAAGATTTATCTTTCCTATCCTTCTTTTGGTTACCTACAAAACAAAGTAAATGTTTTGGTCCTCAACCTCACCTAGTGGTTGTCAAGCACAAGGTGTGAGAATGATATCAAGATAATATGCAATGCAAACAAGAAATAAATATGCAATGGTGGTAAATAAATATGCAAGGATGGTGGTAGCAATGATAAATGATATTTTTGGGTTTTATATGATGAATGCAAGATGTAAAAGTGTTTTTGTATTTTCGGATTTTTAAATGGCAGAAAATGGAAAATGGTAAAAGTGTTGGAAAGGTGTTTCTTATGATTAAAAATGGACCGGGGTTCATGGTTTCACAAATGCACTCTCTCTTTAATAAAGTGGTAGACAATGGAACACTAGAGTTGACATATGAGATTGCAACACAACAGTTTAATGACAAGTTATAATTATATGGGCATCACGTCCTAACATAGAGACCTTTTGGTTATTAGTCTCTCTTATACTCCACCAAGATGCGAACTAAATCATAACACCTCAGTAATTAAGATAACTCAGAGTATAGCAATAAGTATCATGACATGAAGTTAAAATAAGAACATGCTAGATCTAGTCATGGAGGAAGTGGCAATGGTCACACCCACATCTCCGGTAGCATGGTATTTCTTTTTATCCCTAGTGAGGCAACAAAGTAAGGTAAAACACCCAAGTGGATCGCAGAACTTTCTCTCACGTTCACTGCACTAGCCACCCCCGTTACTCCAACTAATGCACACGTTCCCCCTCACACGCTCTCATAAACATGCTTGATCATGACAAGTAAATAAGAACGGGGTACATAATATGCATCTACTTTCATAACTGAAACAAAACCATTGCAATCTCAAACATATATTAACTCATAAAAAGATCCACCACAAAGGTATTACATAGATGACCGTAATCATGTTCAGCAGCTCATACGGTACTAATTAGTGAAGCTCAAGAGAGAGAGAGATACATAAGTTACTTCCACAAACCCATAGTCCAGAGGTGGACTACTCCCTCTTCATCATGGAGACGGTGGAGAAGTCGTTGGAGAAGATGGAGACCACGCCGGCAGCGTCCCGCCGGAGTTTTCCCCTCCAATCTGCAACTCCAGGTATCTGTTTCGGTGTTTCTGTGTTTCTGCGGCGCTCCTTTCCAAAGGCGGTGGGGACTATTTTTATAGTCGGTTTTAGGTCAAGACGGAGTCGTGGGCAAAAAGATCGACGGCAACGGAGCCTCGAGGCTCCAGATGGGGTCCCACGCGGCCAGGTACCTGGCCGCGTGGGCCACCCTCTTTTGGGCCTCGGGCCTCCGCTTGTTCGCTTCCTTCGCTCCCATGTCTTCTTCCTTCCAAAAACTGATGCTCGTAAATTTCCAGGTCATTTGGACGTCGTTTGGGTCCCTGAAACATTAAAATATGGAAAATAGGTTTTTCTGCATGCGGAGGGTTAATTCCATAAAAATAGGAAACATACCAAATATTCCCAAAATCATTATAAAACAGTGATATAACCCTTATATGATGCAAATATGACTGAAATATAAGTAAAATAATGCAAAGTTCATGTATACATTTACATGCATCACCACCGCACATACGCCAGAAGCTGATGAAGGCGATGCTGAGGTGCAGGCCAAGCAGAAGCGGTCGCGCGAGGAAGAAGACACTGTTAACTCGGAGGAGAAGGAGGGAGACGAGACGGAGTCGATGACGGCGCCACTCGAAGTTCCTCCGATTCGCTCGCTCCCCCGCAACCACCGAAGAGATCGCGCCCGAGCGTGGGTGTGCTTGCGCCTGGTCGAATGGTCGACCTTGCTGAAGATTAAGTGTTGACGTTTGATGAACTTTGCCAAGTTGTCTACTTAGCATGTGTGAAACAGTGTGTCCTCGGATGAGGATTTGCCACCGCCACCTCCGCTGGAGAAGAGCAGTGCGGCATCGACTGCTCGAAGTTTGCCACCAGAACATCCACCTACCACTGCGACTCCGGCTGCTGCAGACGCGGCTACACCGCCCGAGCCTGAGATTGCAGCTAACAAAGATGAGGCAGCAGCGACGGGTGTTCCTGCGTCGACTTCCTCCTTCTTAGATCATGTAAGCTTTTGCTTTTTTGCCATAGTTGAATCACTATCGGGTGTTAGAGTTTTGCATAGACTCGATGAATCTGTTCTGAATTTGCTCATGTTGTGCTGTAGTCATTTATACAAGAGCTAATGAAGGCTGGCGCCAAGTATGTTCACATGGAGACGGAAGTCACCACCTTGCAGCAGCAACTCGAGGCTGCGAAGAGTGAGTATCTTGTAATGAGAACTCGAGTGTTTTGATGTAACTATCTTTTTGCAGCATGTTGAGGAAATGCTTATGTGTTTCGCAGAGTCAGCGACTGACGCTGCAGAAGTGATGAACAAAGCCTCCCGTCGAGTTGCTAATCTGGAGAAGAGGCTGAAAGCAGCCGAAGTTAGGGAAGACCTGGCAATTGGTCGACTCTCTGCTGCCAGCACCACTTTAACTGGTACGCAATTTGGCCGTTGCATTAGATATTTGAAGTTTGTGTAATATGCTGCTGAACATGCTATTTATATGCTATGCTTGGCGTGATGGATGGCCCTGCTGCCCCTGGCAAGCAAAGCGTTGGGGCTTCACTTGACGAAAGTGTGGCCATCGCGGAGGTTGCCAATAGTAGGGCGGGGGAGATGCTGACGAAGGCGGCGAGTGCATTGGGTGCCCTTCACAGTAGTTTCTTCCCAGATGATGAGCTTCCATCTTCATTTGCAGAACTGGTGGAGCTGTTCAAGCCAGAAGGAACTATCGTCGCCGATTTCTGTCGCGAGCAAATGGTAAGTGGTGCTCAGACTACTTTTCTCATGTTGCTCGCGCACGGAGTCGAGGCAGATTTTGACAAGGTCACGACGAAGTTCCCGAGGGGGCCTGGCGGCAAAACCGTCGGGTTAGGCACTTGAATGGAGGCCGCCCAAAAGTATTCTCAACAGCTTGTAACAACTGTTGAAGATAGGGCAGCCAAGGTTCAGGCGAAGAAGGCTTCCTCCAAGAAGTCGATGACTAGCGAGTGATCCCTTCGTCGCCTAGTTTTAGGGATTTTATGGTTTTGCTTTTGCTGTCTGTAAAAACTTCAGACTTCGTATTTGTGCTTCATGAAATATGAACTCCAGCTATCGGGAGGCGCAGCCCCCGAGTCTTTTGCTTGATCTCTTTTGTTTCTCTTATGTTCTGAGTTATTCTGGATGTAGACCCAAGCTTCTAGAACAGCGACTGGTCCAGGTGCGAGCAGCTCCACTCAGTCGCGTAGCGTGAATGATCAGAAAATCATCGACTTCCTTCAGCTCAAACTTTCAAAGGTGACAAGCGAGCTAAAGAAGACACAAGATGCATAAGCGGAGCTGCAGTCGAGGCCATCCCCAACTACGGAGCGGGAGGCCTTTTTGCTTGAGGAGTTGGAGAAGGTGAACCTACAGCTTGAATGTAAGCTCTTTTGGAAATTGAATTGTGGGCTCGGCACACAAGTCGACTGGGGTAATAAGTTTGCATTATTTTGCCATAGGTGTTTGTTTTGACCAGCCGAAGGAGGAGGCGCGGCTACAAGATCGACTTGACGGCCATGCGAGTAGCGCGGAATACGCCGCCCACCCCTTTTGGTCAGATAGGGTGAGGAGTGCCATTTTGGTAAAGCTCTTGATCGTGCGTGGCGAACTGCCATTCGACTAGAGAGTTGCAGGTTAGCTTTATTTCGAGTCCACGAGGCTTTGTTTCCTTTGAACGAGCAACCACAAAGCCTTGCGGCATTGCTGAAGAAATTTCGAAAAGGCAAGGCGATCAAGAAATTTGTACGCGAGCAACTGATTAGCGGGGCTAACGTTGCTCTTGCCTTTGTGCGGTCGCACCTTCCGCACCTTGATTTGAAAAAGATTGCGATGGGACCCACACCCATACCAGGTGGTGGTCCTGTGCCAATGGAGGAGCACTACCAAGAGACACGGGTGGACGCATTGGTCCTAATCCATAATGTGCTGAAGGAGGAGGAGAAGTGGACCCAGCCAAAGGATGAACCTGTAGATTAGGGTTTTTATGCATGGGGGCAGCCCCCGAGTGTAGATTTGCCTCTTGTATGTAGTGTATATTGTTTGTATGTATGCAGCCCCCGAGTCTATCGAGTGGGGTTTATGAAAACATATACAGTATGGACTATAGATTGCACAGCCCCCGAGTCGTCGAGTGAGGCTGTGAATTTTTGTGATTTGTCCGAAGTTTCCAAGTTCTGCTTTGAAAACCAGCCCCCGAGCATGCGAGTGCGGTAAAGGAGTTTTGCGTTCTTGCTTGAACTTTTGTGACCCAGCCCCCGAATTTTCGAGTGGGGCTGAGGTATTATTCTTGAAGGAGCGAAAACTCGTGTCCTTGATGGCGCAGCCCTTGAGCATTTCGGGTGCGGCCAAGGTATGTACTAATGAGTTATGTGAATAGTAAATAGAGAGATAGGAGGAACATTATGATTATATTCCACTTTTGAATGTTAAGCTGCAGGCCGCCTCATTAAAAACCTTCCAGCCCCCTTAGGTACCCTGGAAGGAAAAGAGCGTGTCTGGAACCTGCAGCCATCCGACATATGTGCCTATTACATTGTTCGACTGAGTAATCTAAGCATAGAAACGGCGCAGCTGCGCAACGTTCAAGGATTGTGCGAGAGTTCGCCTGTCTTTGCGTGCTTCAGTCTGTATGCTCCACCACCAATGACCTCGGTGATGATGAAGGGTCCTTCCCATGGGGGAGCGAGTTTGTGCACCTTCTTTTGCTTCAGTCGAAGTACCAGGTCCCGAACCTCGAAGGACCTAGTGCGCAATCGACGGCTGTGGTAGTTGCGGAGGTCTTGCTGATAGACAGCTGTGCGTGCTAGCGCCATTTCGCGCGCTTCTTCAAGCAAGTCGGCTGCATTTTCGAGTGCTTCATCTGCGTCTTCTTCGTTGTATGCTTCGACTCTTGGTGCATTGAATCTTACATCTGATGGCAGGATTGCCTCTGCGCCGTAGACCATGAAAAATGGGGTGAACTGGTTGAAGCGTTAGGAGTTGTGCGTAGGCTCCATAGCACAGATGGGAGTTCTTCGACCCAAGCACCCGCGGCTCTTTTGAGTGGCACCAGGAGGCGTTTCTTAATTCCGCTTGTCACGAGTCCATTGGCTTTTTTGACTTGGCCATTGGACTGCGGGTGTGCCACGGATGCATAGTTGAGCGTGATGTCTTGCTCTTTGCAGAAGGATCGGAATTCTTCAGCCGTGAAGTTTGTACCGTTATCAGTGATGATGCTGCTTGGTACACCGAAGCGGTATATGATGGATTTTATGAAATTGACTGCTGTAGTGGCAGTCGAACTTGTGATAGGGACTGCTTCAATCCACTTGGTGAACTTGTCGACTGCTACCAGAAGGTGAGTATTCCCTCCATGGGAGGATTTTCTGAGTGGCCCGACCATATCGAGCCCCCACTAGGCGAAGGGCCAGGCCAATGGTATTGTCTTCAACACCGATGTGAGTGCGTGCGGCTTTGTGGCGAATTTTTGACATCCGATGCACCTTTTGACGATGTCCTCCGCGTCTTTGAGTGTTGTGGCCAATAAAAGCATGCGCGAAAGGCTTTGGCTACGAGTGATCGACTGCTGGCGTGATGCCCGTAGGTACCTGCATGAATATCACGAAGGATGGCCTGGCCATCTTCGAATGCTATGCATCGTTGGAACATACCTGATACGCTGCGCTTGTATAGTTCGCCGTTGATGACGGTGTATGCTTTAGATCGTCGAGTGACACGTCTTGACTCTGTTATGTCTTCAGGTACCTTGCCGCGGAGTATGTATGCGAGGAAGGGTTGAGTCCAAGTTGGCTCAATGATGAGTACCTGACTGGCGGGTCCTCTGTGCTAGGTGCTTTGCTCTTGGCTGGTGCGGCTGATGTAGGAGATGTTCGTTTTTGCTTGATGGATCTGTGCTCGATGCGCTCGAGGAAGACACCAGGTGGAACTTGTGCCTTGGTCGAGCCTAGGTTGGCTAGGATATCAGCCTCTTCGTTGCTTTCTCTCCCTATGTGCCGCAACTCGCAGCCTTCAAAGCTGCCCTCCATTAGGTTGTACAGGTCGCGGTAGGCGATCATATTGTCTGCGATGGCATCGCAGGCCTTCATTGTTTGCTGCACCACCAGGTTCGAGTCACCATAGATCATCAGTCGAGTGCACCCGAGGGCTTTGGCCATCTGCATGCCATGGATCAGGGCCTCGTACTCAGCTTCGTTATTGGATGGTAACTCGAATCCCATCTGCAGGACATAGCGAAGCTTGTCGCCTTTTGGTGATATGAGGATGACACCTGCGCCTGCTCCTTTGTTCTTCTTTGAGCCATCGAAGTACATGGTCCATGAGTTGGACACATCTGGTGCTCCTGGCAACTGAGCTTCGATCCACTCGGTATGGAAGTCAGGTAAGACTTGTGCTTTGATGGCCTTCGGGTAATCATACTTGATATCTCGTGGTCCTAGCTCGATGAGCCATTTTGCGACTCGCCCAGTTGCGTTGGGATTTGTGAGGATGTCCCCGATCCCTGAGGTGCTGATTACAGTGATCGGGTGCTCTGCGAAGTAGTGCGTCAGCTTCCTTGAGGACATGAACACGGCGTAGGCTAGCTTTTGATAATGCGGGTATCGCTGCTTGGATATAGAGAGGACTTCACTCAAATAGTAGACTGGGCATTGTATGCTTTGGGCGTGTCCCTCCTCCATGCGTTTGACCACCAGTACGGTACTTACCACCCTGTTAGTTGCGGAGACATACATGTATAGTGGCTTACGTTCCCTTGGTGCGACGAGGATTGGAGGGTTTGTGAGGACTCGCTTGAGATCCGTGAAGGCTGCTTCGGCTTCTGGCGTCCACTCGAATTTGTCTGCTTTCTTCATCAGCCGATAGAACGGGAGTGCTTTTTCGCCTAACTTGCTGATGAAGCGGCTGAGTGCTGCCACTCGACCTGCTAATTTTTGTACGTCATGGAGCTTTGAAAGCCTTTGTATTGTCAAGATGGCCTGTATCTTTTTTGGGTCCGCCTCGATTCCGCGAGCTGAGACCAGATATCCCAAGAGCTGGCCTGCTGGTACGCCGAACGTGCACTTCTTCAGGTTGAGCTTGATGTGGAAGCGTTTGAGGTTTGCGAACATCTCTCGCAAGTCATCGAGTAGTGTGTTTTCTTCCTTGTTGTTATGACGATGTCATCTACGTAGACCTGGACGTTTCGCCCAATTTGCTTCTTGAGGCAGTCTTGCATCATGCGCTGGTAGGTTGCGCCTACGTTCTTGAGCCCGAAAGACATAGTTGTGTAGCAGTAGACCCCGAGTGGGGATATGAACGCCGTTTTCTCTTCATCTTCTTCTTTCATCCTTATCTGGTGGTAACCTGAGTAAGCATCCAGGAAGGACAGGCGAGCGCACCCGGCGGTGGAGTCAACGATCTGGTCGATTTGAGGTAGTGGAAAGTGATCCTTTGGACAGTATTTATTGAGTGCTGTGAAATCTACGCACATCCGGAGGATGTCTGTGTGCTTCTTCTCTACAAGTACGGGGTTAGCCACCCATTGTGATTTCTTGATTTCTCTGATGAAACCTGCTGCGAGTAGTCTATCGACTTCAGCTTCGACTGCGGTTCTTTTTGGGCCGGATATGCGGCGCATTGTTTGCTTGACTGGCTTAGCATCTGGAAATAATTGGAGAGAGTGCTTGGCGAATTCCCTGAGAATACCTGGCATGTCGGCTGGACACCATGCAAATATATCCAAGTTCTCACGGAGGAATTCGACGAGCGCGCATTCCTATGCGATAGACAGACTTGAAGAGACATTGATTGTCTTGGTCGGATCGGTCGGGTGCACCTGATGCGACCTTGTGTCACTGGTGGCATTGCATGCTCTGTCGACTGCCACCTTCTTGTGCTCCAGCATAAGTGTTCGATCATTGGAGACCGCTAGATCGGTGAGCGTTGCTTCCATGCCGAACATCTCAGAGATTTTGCTAAGCTCTCCGTCGCAAGAGTCGGACTTTTGGAAGTTTCCTTTGACTGTGATTTCTCCTTTTGGTCCAGGCATTTTCAGTTGAAGGTATGCGTAGTGTGTTATACCCACAAGTATAGGGGATCGTTGAAATCTTCAATGTGTAAGTATTAGTATCGATCCCACGAGGAGTTGAAGGTATAAGTATTTATCCTCTCAAATAAGAGTGTCACTTCTCTTATTATCTATGCACTAGATAAACTAAAATGATTAAATGATGCAAGTGTTTTTGGATTTTTGGTGTAGAGTTTGCAATAAAGTAAAAAGCTAAAAATAAATATGATGAGTGAAAGCTCTCAAAGAGAGAAAGCCCAATCCTCTATGCAGCAAGAGTACAAGCTTAAGTGTGTGTTTCTTATGCGTGGAAAACGTTCCAAGGGCTACATGGATTTCATGGCATAGATATTTCTAGAACAACAAGGTAAACATTTTGTCAAGTTTTAATCTTCTTTGGACGGAGACATAATTAGGTGTAGCTAAATAAATAAACTCAACCCCTTATGATGGTTCTTATGGCCAAGTAAATGACTGCACAAGAGTTATTAAGACATAGAGTCCCACCATAGCCTTAAACTCTAAGGTCCCCGATATAAATCCCCTCCTAATGGTACTTCATGTATTAGACCACAGGTTTACGTGTCCTCCCAGGTCCTACCCATTCCAGCACATTAGTGTGATCACCTTCATGCATTACTCAACATATGTGTACACCCATACGTTGTACAATAAGATAACCATAAAAGATAAAAACTTGACCAAATACTGAATACATGTTAAGTGGAAATCATTGCCAATCCATCCTATGCCCCCAGGAACATGAGAGAACTACTCACAACGCGAAGACATGATATGATTCAATGGTATAAGTGATACAACACAATCTGAAAATATAATCTCCCCATAAAACAAAGACAAGTAGCTATTTACAAACATGTAAAATAGTACTTAGACAATAGCTAGGGTTCGAACAATCTCAAACTATGAGGGGGGTGAAGTGGATCAAAAAGATGGTGATGCAGATGGTGTTGGTCTTGACGGTGGTGTTGATGGAGACTCCGGAGGGGGGATGGAGGAGCCTTCCGGAGGTGATCCGGCGGTGTTTCCCCCCTCCAATCTTCTCCGGCGACAGCCTTCTGACTCTCTGTTTCGTGGTTTTGTGTTTCTCCGCCGCCTCCTCGCGAAACTCGTCGGGGGACTATTTTTATAGCCGGTTTTAGGTCAAGACGAAGCCACGGAGACGAAAACGGACGGCATCGGAGCCACGAGGGGGAGAGAGGTTGCCTCACGCGGCCAGGGAATCTGGCCATGTGGGACCACCTAATTTCCATCTGGTTGGGCTTCTGGTCTTCATTTTCAGCCCATTGTGTTCGTCTCAAAAATTCTGAACCGTGGTCTTTGGCCTTGCCCTTTTTGGAGTCCCGAAGCTCCCGGAAAGTCCGAAACACTAAAAAAGACGTTTTCTGGAAAACAGAGTTTGAACCAAAAGAGGGGGGATTGTTTAGAAAATCCCAGAAATCATTATAAAACATGGATATAACATCATATAAGTTGCAAATATGTAGGAATATCTAGTAATAACATGCAAAGTTCATGTATGCATTTTACATGCATCAACATCCCCAAACTTAACCTATACTCGTCCTCGAGTATGAAGGTGATAAAACTAACATGGACTTTGCATTTTAATACTATCAATGGATATCAAAGATGATTACTATGGCTACATAAAGTCAAATGATTCATTCTTAAAGGAGTAGCAATATACAAGATAAATTATGAAGTGATATCAAATATTCAATGAAAGGATGTTCAATGATAATTCACAAAGTGTAACATAGAAGAAAGTACTATGGACCAAATGTATGCATAATGAAAAGTAAAAACATCCTATAATGGTCATAGAGTATTCTTGTAAAATCTGAATATAAAAGTGAACACTTTGGAAAGATAGATAAATAAGTAGAGGTAAAACATGAATAAGTTTCATCTAGCTTCCAAATGCTTCTACTTAAGTTTATGTTTGAAACATGGTATTCAATAGTGTTGAGCTCTCATTGCCCCTATCATAGCATCTTCAATGATTAAAGTGAAAGTGAAAGCAAATATGAGTGATGTGCTTGACAAGGTAAGGGTTGAATGCCTCATGCCCCATGATTACGAGTACCTACACCAAGTGTTACTCAACTTAGGCCACAAAGTAAGTTCTTGTCATTGTAAGTAATAATAGCATCATAAAGAGCGTCAACTGGGGTTCCTCTTGCCTCAGGACATGGAACAAGCCCATGTCAAAATGACAAGACAAACAAATAAAATGAACAATCTCCACACCCTTTTTATTTACTATTGGTATAGCTTTTTATTGTTGGGTGCATCACTGAAGGTTCACCATAGCATGTAAGTAAATTTCCACCATGAATGATGCATGGCTTAGGTTAGCGGCCCAGACGTCTCTCTAGCCATTTATACAAACTCCATGAACTTAGCTAAGTTTCCACATTCATTTCACACTGATAGGCATCCATAACAAAAGTACATGATATCAACTGAATATAAATAAGTACAATGTTGAAAGCTTGCCTTGTGACAGCACAGATGGGCTAACTCCCAACCAAGACTCTTGTCAAGCACACAACTTCATAATTTTAATCACAATGGTTCAGGTTTATTAAGTGCAATAAAAGTAAAGTGTGCATTCAAGTTCATGAGAGCTTTCTGACTACTTTTCCCATATCAAACATAACCATAAGCATTTTTAATTTGGAAGCATAGATAAAACAATATAACATGAGAAACATACTCAGAATAGCATAAAGCTAATAGATAGATATGGTGGACTCACTGGAAAAACTTTGGTTGAAGGTGTTGGAAAACAAGTTTTTACTTGTTGGAATTTTTGGGCTAGCAAGAGGGAGAAAGTTGACCGTCTAAATGCATGCATAAGTGTCCATAGAACTAACCAATCCATGTTAAACAAAGTAAAGTAGCATTCAGCATCAAAACATGAATAAAAGATAGCTCTTGATAAAACACTTGCAAATTAATATTCATTAAAAGCATATGAATCATGCAACTATATGTATCTTTTTGAATCAACTCAAACATCCCTTTCCCAATCTTTTTAATAGCATCCATCTTAATTCAACCCAAATTTTCAGTAGCTTTCTCATATATAAATGTCGAGGTGTGGACTCGGCAAATCCCTGGGTTGTGTACCCCGGGTTGATTGAGGGGGAGAGAGATGGCGCGCTGGTAGTTCCGTCGGCTGACAAGCAAGGATTTACCCAGGTTCGGCCCCTCATGGTGAGGTAAAGACCTACATCCTGCTTGTCTGATCTGTATAGATGATGATGATATTACATGGTGGCCGCGAGGGCGATGAGAGACGTGGTCTCGTGGGATCCCCCTATGGGGTGCCCCTGCCTGGCTTTATAAAGGGAGCCGGGTAGGGTTTACATGAGGTTCTTGTCTTGTACTTCAAGTTGTAGTTTGTTGGGCTTCATGGGCCTCCAGGTGCTGGGCTGCATCGGGTACGCCAACGGTCGGGTGCCCGGAGGGTATGCCCACGTCAGGAGCCCCCGAGTGTCTGGTCGATATGAAGAATCGGGCAGAAGTTCAAAGCAGCAAGTTGTGTAGGCGTAGTCGATGCGTCGGGTAAGTACTCTTTCCTCCTGGGCACGCCGTCTTTGTTCCTGAAAAGGATAGTTAAAGAAATTCGACTCCGACCGTTGAGGGCTTACAGAGGATGCTTTAGTCGGTAATGTTTCGACTGAGTCTATCGGGAGCGCGAACAGTGCTCCCGATGGGAGTAGCCCCGAGATTAAGCTGAATTGCTTGTAATTGAGGTTAATCTCAAAAAACCTCTCTCAGTCGAAAGAAGGTTCTGAAACCCTCCCGATGGGAGTAACTTAAGGAATCACTGATAAAGCAGTCTTTTTTTTCCAGCCTGTGGGCTTACTATATGTTGCAGTTTTCAGCCTGATGGCTTACTTGTGGATCTCGAATGAGTTTCGAGTGTTTGCTCAGCCTGACGGCCTACTCGTGGAACTCGAATGAGATTAGAGTGCTCATTCAGCCTGACGGCCTACTTGGTGGACTCGACAAACATATCGAGTATTTGCTCAGCCGAACGGCCTACTGCGTTGTTGGACCTGTATGGCGTAGCCCCCGAGTGTTCGAGTGCGGCCTAGGTTTTCTTGTTGGACCTGTATGGCGCAGCCCCCGAGTGTTCGAGTGCGGCCTAGGTTTTCTTGTTGGACCTGTATGGCGCAGCCCCCGAGTGTTCGAGTGCGGCCTAGGTTTTCTTGTTTGTGGCCTGTGCGGCGCAACACCCGGGAGAGCATCAGGTGTGGCCAAGGCGAATTTCTTTATGTCCTGTGCGGCGCAACACCCGGGAGAGCATCAGGTGTGTCCAAGTCGAATTTGTTTGTGCGCGCCGGACCGGAGTCGACGCGGCGGAGTTGTGCCGTAGAGGCAGTCGACGCGGCAGAGTTGTGCCGTAGAGGCAGTCGACGCGGCGGACCGGAGTCGACGCGGCGGAGTTGTGCCATAGAGGCAGTCGACGCGGCGGACCAGAGTCGACGCGGCGGAGTGGTGCCGTAGAGGCAGTCGACGCGGCGGAGTTAGTCGACGCGGCGGACCGGAGTCGACGCGGCGGAAGTAGTCGACGCAGCGAACCGGAGTCGACGCGGCGGAAGTAGTCATCGTGGCGGACCGGAGTCGACGCGGCGGAAGTAGTCGTCGCGGCGGACCGGAGTCAACGCGGCGGAAGTAGCGTCACGGCGGACCGGAGTCGACGCGGCGGAAGTGATGAAGGTGAAGCGCCAGCCCCCGAGTGTCGGAGACAGGCCGATGAAGGCGAGGCCATCAGCCCCCGAGTGTCGGAGACGGAGCCGATGAAGGCGAAGTCGACGAAGGCGAGGCTGCCAGCCCCCGAGTGTCGGAGACGGAGTCGATGAAGGCGAGGCCGCCAGCCCCCGAGTGTCGGAGACGGAGCCGACGAAGGCGAAGTCGACGAAGGCGAGGCCGCCAGCTCCCGAGTGTCGGAGACGGAGTCGATGAAGGCGAGGCCGCCAGCCCCCGAGTGTCGGAGGCAGAGCCGACGAAGGTGAAGTCGACGAAGGCGAGGCCGCCAGCCCCCGAGTGTCGGAGACGGAGCCGATGAAGGCGAAGTCGACGAAGGCGAGGCCGCCAGCCCCCGAGTGTCGGAGACGGAGCCGATGAAGGCGAAGTCGACGAAGGTGAGGCCGCCAGCCCCCGAGTGTCGGAGACGGAGCCGACGAAGGCGTGGCCGCCAGCCCCGGGTGTTGGAGGCGGAGTCGACGAAGGCGGAGTCGACGAAGGCGAGGCCACCAGCCCCCGAGCGTCGAGTAGTTGATGTAGACGCTTGGTTGTTGATGAGGAAGTCGACGCAGCGGCTGCATGTTTAGCCCCCGAGTCCTATTTGTCGAGTGGGCGAGGCGGAGTCGAGGACGCGGAGTCGAAGAAGGCACGGGAGTCTCCTTGTCATGCGCCGCGATGAATGAAGTTGATGTTGTTGTTGACGAGTTGCGGGTGTTGAGGCCAGCGAGTCGTCGTAGAGGCTGTGGAGCCATGAACGCTGAGACTGTCAAGTTGTTGATAACGCTGCTCCTAACATCGCAGACGAGACGAAGTTGTGCCGTGCTGCTGTAAAACTCGAAGAAGACGAGCATGGCTGCTAGTCGCGGCACTTGTCAAGTCATCGAGTCACGGCGCGCTTGGCGAGCAGCCGATGAAGATAGGCAGCGCCGCCGCCGCCCCGAGTCACCAGTCGCGGCAGGTTTTGGATTCAGACCACGGCACAGGTCGGATTTTCCTCTGGCGACACAAGTCGAAGCGGGCCACATCGGATGTACTGTGGCAGGGCTGGAGTCAAGTCGCGAGCGGGCGCAGCGGGCGTACCGCGGCGAGTTTAAAGTTGGCCATGGCGAGATGGCCGTGGATCCGACGCTGGGGTCAGGTGCCGTACGTGTGTATGCACGATCGCCAAAAAATTCTTCCGACCCGATCTTGGGAAAATCTGCGAATATTAGTGCAAATCGGAAGTACCCAATTCTTCAAAAGTTAATTAATTTGTACGATTCAAATAGTAAAATAGCACCTGATATCGTTCGATGAGTCGACGAGTTGTCGACTGCCAGGATCGGAACAACAGTGGAACAGGAGTCGCCGTACTGCTAATCGTATTCATGCATGCGGGCGAGGGCATGCGGCCGACCTAGCTGCTTCCTACATCGATCGGTCCTTGTGATTAGCACTCTGGCCACATGAACCATGCACGTAGCCAGCTTTGTAGCCAGCTTTTCTTGATAGGATCGGTTCCGGCTTGGCAGATTGAATCTTCTGATTCATGGTTTGCTGGGCCTGGAACGCTTGTGGTTTTTGCATGCGCGGCGGCAAGGTTGACGTAGAGCCGTCGGTCGGGCATGTCGTGAGCTGGCCGCCGCTTGATGATGATCTTGCACGTACCGGCCAGATGCGATCTGGCGGCGGCCTTGTTGATGACGAACTTGAGTGTGCCGAGACGGATGCTGCCCGAATCGATCTGCACGATGATGAAGATGTTGATCGCGCTGAGCCGGCCAGCCGTTGTAGACTCGATCGGCTGCGCATGCGGGCGGAGGTGATGTCGAGCCCAGAGTCGGCGTTGACACGCGATCCAGAAAATCGGGAGCCGGCCGACGTCTTGCTGATGATGAAATCCAGATGTGATCTGGTCGTAGTTGTCGATGAAGATTGGAGCCGCCGGAACCGTGGATCCAGCGCGCGTTCTTTCCCACAGACGGCGCCAATTGTCGAGGTGTGGACTCGGCAAATCCCTGGGTTGTGTACCCGGGTTGATTGAGGGGGAGAGAGATGGCGCGCTGGTAGTTCCGTCGGCTGACAAGCAAGGATTTACCCAGGTTCGGCCCCTCATGGTGAGGTAAAGACCTACATCCTGCTTGTCTGATCTGTATAGATGATGATGATATTACATGGTGCCCGCGAGGGCGATGAGAGACGTGGTCTCGTGGGATCCCCTCTATGGGGTGCCCTGCCTGGCTTTATAAAGTGAGCCAGGTAGGGTTTACATGAGGTTCTTGTCTTGTACTTCAAGTTGTAGTTTGTTGGGCTTCATGGCTCTAGGTGCTGGGCTGCATCGGGTACGCCAACGGTCGGGTGCCCGGAGGGTATGCCCACGTCAATAAATGATAGTGGTGGTCTCAAGACAAAAAAAAATTTAAAATAAAAAGCAAATAAAAGACGCTCCAAGTTTATGCGATAACGTGCATTGATCGAAAAACAGAAGTTAGACGTGTGCAAACCGAGAGTGTGTTGGTCCGGTGGGGTTGTATTCACATCCCCAAGCTTATGGTCTTCACCATCGTTGGATAGCTCTTGGTGCATCTCCTCTAATCCCTGTGAAAAAAGTTCAAAACACCGTTTCTCCCATTTCTTTTCTGTGGGGTGACATTAGTAGTGATAGACAAATGAATTGCTTACTGCATAAAATCCTTAAACAAAAATTCATATGAATGTCCAGAAAGTATATAATGTTGTATGCCTACTTATAAACTCAATTGGATAAAAAAGATTCAAGTTAATAGTTCAAAGAATGCATCAAACAAAATGGGACAGAATCTGTCCAGAAAAATAGTAGCAGCAAAACGTATTTTTCTACCCTACTTAAATATGTCGAAAAATTCTGAAAAAATTCATGCTTACAGAGGATGAAAATTTACAGCTACAGTTCAGATATCAGCTCATTCGGAGTTACAGAATAGGAATGAAAAATCATACCGTGCACAGATTTGTGCTGGAATAAAATCTCCGAATACAATAGCAACTTTTTCAAGCCAAAATAGGTAAAACTTGGCACTTTATTAAGAATTCCAGCAACTAAACTCAAAACTAAGTCTCTTGTTACAGCAAGATGACACAAGGAAAATCAAAAGTAAAAACAACCGGGTTGCCTCCTGTAAAGCGCTTTCTTTATAGCCATATAGCTAGGCTTACTTGCTTGGTATCAAGATGGTTGGAGTGAGGTGGCTTGGCATCCCCAAGCTTGAATTCTTCTACTTATTTGATATATGTAGGGTGAGCCTAGGGGTAACATCCCCAAGCTTGAGTGTTTGTCCCTCTTGATCATTGTTCATCACCCTCAACTCTTCCACTTGAAAATTCTCTTTACACAAAACTCATCATAAAACTTGATTAGAGGGGTTAGTGTCTCCATAAATTAAATCCACATAGGTACAGCAAAGACATATCATGAGTTGATTCTAAACATTAACTACTGTTACTATGGTTGCGTATTGTTCATTGATCAAAAGAACCACACAAAACACAAGTAATGAGGCTAATGCAAAATAAAGACAGAATCTGTTAAAAACTGAACAACCCGCAAAGAGTGAATTTTCAGAGGCACTTACGTTGCTCAAATCAGAAAACTTCTAACTAATGAAATGTGTAATAATAAATGAATATTGCTGTAGTAAAATATCAGGTCAAAATTCCTCTTCTGTGATTTTTAACATTTTTCGCAGTGAAGTTTAGGAATCTGTTTTCTGGACAGCCATGATAATTTTAATGATGCTCACATAGGAACAAGAATTGAAATGCAAAAGAGAGCATCAAGAGAAAATATGAAACACTTTTAAGTCTAACCCACTTCCTATGCGTTAGCATTTTATATATGAATAAATAGCAGCAATTTTGTGGTAACCAATGCATGTAATGATCACTAGGTTGCATTTTAAATAACATAGAAACATAAATATAAGTCTTTCTTCCTCTCTCATAATAGTTACAAGTAGTGGAAACAAATTTGATAAAACAACTATTAGATTGGTGCAACTTTGCAAACTTAGGAACATATAAAGGATTATTAAAACTATCATGTAAGATATTAGCATGCTTTCCTCTCTCAAAATAATTGTAAGAAACATCATAAACATGATGGTTGTGGGTGGAATGGTTATTAGTGCAAGATAATTTCAGCCCACATAAGTACTTTTCAGCATATAAAAGCTTCTCCTCCATGGTGTGAATAGGAGAATTCAAAAATAAAGTAGGACTCTCATAAGTGAGAGTATTGTCACAAGCAGCAAGTATATCATTTTTATCCTCACATAAAGAAATAACAACTAAACATGGAGGATTATCAATAAGCATATGTCCATCATCTAGAGTACTATCATAAAACATGTCTAAACCATACTCCTCATCATCATCAAAATTATTATCAATAATATTATCTTTAGGCATAGGTTGATATTCCTCCTCATTATCAGAATCATAAGAACAAAGTTTATCATCAACAAAAAAATTAGTGTTACCCTCATCCATAGGTGGTGAAGGTGGAAGTTCCCTCTCTTCATTCTCTAGTTGTTCATCATTTTCATCATCTTCTTGGGGTTGCACGGGCATCCCCAAGCTTAGGCTTTTGTCATCTTCTTCCTGCAAAACATTAGAGCTTTCTTGGGCAGCTCTCTTCCTTGTGTCAACAACATAGATATTTTCATTAAATTCAACTATGCAGAGATCAAGGATAGTGGCAATCAAAACTTTAAATTGAGAAGCTATAGGGCAGGTTTCATGTTCATCAATGAAGGTGTATAATTCATAGGCTGCCATAAAAATAACAAATTGCTCTACTTCTTCCATCCCTAAGTGAGCATAATTCCATGTATGATAAGTTGCAATAACATGTTCTTTATTGGAAGGGCATTGGAATTCAAAGTGTCTAAAGTATTTAGAGCAACAAATTTCTTCCTCATGATAATTAAGCAGCCCACTAGCAATTTTATTTAGAAGCTCTAAGTAGCCTCCTAATCTTTTCCCTTCATTTGATTTTCTAAATTCAGCAGCTATCATGGCGTTTTCATAATAGTTTTCCATTTTTTATTTTTTTTTGTGTTTTTGATATTTAGAACTGAAAGCAAAACTAAACTAAATGCAAAACTGAAAGTAAACTAGAGTATATGCAAAACTGAAAATAAATATCTAGTGCAAACAAGAATAAAAACTTAGGCGCTACACTCCCCGGCAACGGCGCCAGAAAATGTCTTGATACCCACAAGTATAGGGGGTCGTTGAAATCTTCAATGTGTAAGTATTAGTATCGATCCCACAAGGAGTTGAAGGTATAAGTATTTATCCTCTCAAATAAGAGTGTCACTTCTCTTATTATCTATGCACTAGACAAACTAAAATGATTAAATGATGCAAGTGTTTTTGAGTTTTTGGTGTAGAGTTTGCAATAAAGTAAAAAGCTGAAAATAAAATATGATGAGTGAAAGCTCTCAAAGAGAGAAAGCCCAATCCTCTATGCAGCAAGAGGACAAGCTTAAGTGTGTGTTTCTTATGCGTGGAAAACGTTCCGAAGGGCTACATGGATTTCATGGCATACATATTTCGAGAACAACAAGGTAAACATTTTGTCAAGTTTTAATCTTCTTTGGACGGAGCCCTAATTAGGTGTAGCTAAATAAATAAACTCAACCCCTTATGATGGTTCTTATGGCCAAGTAAATGACTGCACAAGAGTTATTAAGACATAGAGTCCCACCATAGCCTTAAACTCTAAGGTCCCCGATATAAATCGCCTCCTAATGGTGCTTCATGTATTAGACCACAGGTTTACGTGTCCTCCCAGGTCCTACCCATTCTAGCACATTAGTGTGATCACCTTCATGCATTACTCAACATATGTGTGCACCCATACGTTGTACAATAAGATAAACATAAAAGATAAAAACTTGACCAAATACTCAATACATGTTAAGTGGAAATCATTGCCAATCCATCCTATGCCCCAGGAACATGAGAGAACTACTCACAACGCGAAGACATGATATGATTCAATGGTATAAGTGATACAACACAATATGAAAAATATTATCTCCCCACAAAACAATGACAAGTAGCAATTCACAAACATGTAAAATAGTACTTAGACAATAGCTAGGGTTCGAACAATCTCAAACTATGAGGGGGGTGAAGTGGATCACAAAGATGGTGATGGAGATGGTGCTGGTCTTGACGGTGGTGTTGATGGAGACTCCGGATGGGGGATGGAGGAGCCTTCCGGAGGTGATCCGGCGGCGTTTCCCTCCTCCAATCTTCTCCGGCGACAGCCTTCTGACTCTCTATTTCGTCGTTTTGTGTTTCTCCGCCGCCTCCTCGCGAAACTTCTCGGGGGACTATTTTTATAGCCGGTTTTAGGTCAAGACGAATCCACGGAGACGAAAATGTACGGCATCGGAGCCAGAGGGGGGGAAGAAAGGTTGCCTCACGTGGCCAGGGATTCTGGCCGCGTGGGACCACCTAATTTCCATCTGGTTGGGCTTCTGGTCTTCATTTTCAGCCCATTACGTTCGTCTCGAAAATTCTGAACCGTGCTCCTTGGCCTTGCCCTTTTTGAAGTCCTGAAGCTCCCGGAAAGTCCAAAACACTAAAAAAGACGTTTTCTGGAAAACAGAGTTAGAACCAAAAAAGGGGGATTGTTTAGAAAATCCCCGAAATAATTATAAAACATGGATATAACATCATATAAGTTGCAAATATGTAGGAATATCTAGTAATAACATGCAAAGTTCATGTATGCATTTTACATGCATCAGTGTGGGACTGCCATGAATCGAGCGAACGTCGGGCGTCCAAGTATGGCATGGTATTGTGACTTCCAGTCGACGACTTCGAACTCAATCGACTCTGTCCTGAAGTAGGTTTTGTCCCGAACGTAACGTCGAGTTGTATGGTGCCTTCTAGGCTTATTGCTTTGCCTGGGACGATACCGTGAAAGGTATTTGAGGATTTTGGCAGGTTTTCGACTGACATGTTCATTTTGCGGAGCGTATCCGCGAAGATGATGTTTATGCCGCTGCCACCATCCATGAAGACCTTGGACATGGCATAACCTCCAATTTGGCCGTCGAGTACCAGAGCAGAGTGCCCTGGACGAACTACCGATGGTGGGTGGTCCTCTCTGCTGAAGCTTATTGCAGTTTCGGATCCCTTCAAGAATTCAGTTATGGCAGGAGGTGACATGACCGCCATATTTACTTGTCGAGTGCGAAGTTTTTGCTCCCTGTTGCAAGGACGACCTTTCTGTATCATGTACATCTGCCCTTGGGGCGGAGGGTACTGAGGTTCGTCCACCCGAGGTACGGGTTGTATGGCACCCGCGATATTTCCGCCTGCGGCAGGCTGTGATGGTGGAGATGGTGCCATCAGAATGGGCACATTGTTTGGCTGAGGCACAGGTGCAGGTGCGGGTGCGTGTGCGGCTGTTGCCTTTCTGAGTTGCACGTATTCGGATGCTAGTTGGTCAAATTCTCTGCAGTTTCTCATCGAGTGATTGGAGCGCAATTTTCCGTCTTCCCCCTTATACAGGTGGAATATGCAATCAGCATCCATCTTGTCATCGAATGATCGCTCGTTTTCTACGCCGGAGCGCGACTTGCGCCAATCTTTCTTCTTGTAGCTGTCGCTGCGTTGGTTGCGGTCTCGACTGTCTCGGCGATCATCTCGACTGTCCCGACGATCATCTCGACTGTCCCGGCGATCATCTCAACTATCCCTCCGATCTTCTGACCGTCGGTCGCTTCTGTCTTGGTCGTTGCGGGGTGTGGAGAATCCAGCCGCCATGAATTCGGGTCTGTCATCGTCGTAGTGACGTTTTGAACGTTTGCGTCTCCGGTCGTCTCTGTACGAGTCCCTGCGGTTTCGACTGCCGCTATCATGATTGTCACGGGGTGAGGACCCGCGTGTGGTGCGCGCCATGTCTTCTCCATCTGCCCAATCAGTCGCGATCTTTAGGAGGTTAGCCACAGAGGTTGGCTTTTGGCGACTAAGTGCTTCTTTGAAATCTCGCCTGGCGAGGCCCATGATGAAAGCATCCATGGTCATATCTTCTGAAATTACTCCAACTGAGTTGCGTATCTCAGTCCATCGTCGGATGTATGACCTCAGCGTTTCGTCCGACCGTTGAATGCAGGCTCGCAGTTCTTCGAACGTTTTTGGTCGCTCACATAGAGGCTCCAAGTTTTTGATGAAGTCTGTGCGGAAGTGATCCCACGAGTCGTATGTTGATGGAGGTAGAGCCTTGAGCCAGTCGCGGGCTGTGCCTTCGAGCATGAGTCGTATGTATTGTATGGCTGTGGTATTTGTGCCTCGTTGGCACGAGACAGCCAGTCTATAGTCTTTCAGCCATCCTGAAGGTTCCTGTCGACCCGTATATTTGGGCTGTTCAGATGTGAGTTTGAACCCTTTGGTCATTCGTGTCTCGCGGACGCGTCGAGTGAAGCACAGAGCTCCGCATGGCTCAGGCTCCTGATCAGAGTACGAGGCGCTACTGTAAGATCTGCGTGATCTGCTTCTGGACCTGCGCCGGCGTGAGCCGCTCCTTTCCTTCGAGTGGTGTCTGCGACCACTACGATTATGCTCTTCACGACGCGGGCTTACTATGGCACGGTCTCGACTCCCTCCTGGAGTTTTTGGGATTTGGCGTATGGCCTTTGCCGCTAAGGCGAGTGATTTGATCTGTTGGCGATGTAGTTTTGCATTGGGGTCATCCGCTGGAGGGTTGATTGCCTCTAGATATGCTGCAGCAGTAAAAAGGGCACCCGCAGCTGTTTTGGGTACTGGTACTCCCTCTTCGTCGAACGTCATGAAAGAGTGGCCTAAGTTGCGGGTGAGCGCTTCCCTCTCATCTTCCGCGAGGTGTGACAGCCTTGATCTGGGTCTTGTGTCTGCTCGCCCGGTGGAGCTCATGGAGAGTTGTCTTCTCCGTACACTCGACAAGCTAGCTTGCTTTTTACGTTCTTCGAGTGTTGCTCTGATCTGCTGCAGTCGAAGTGATTCCTGCCAGTTGAAGTACTAGAAGGTCAACATCTCCTCTCGTGTTGCGTCCACTGGCATCATTGTGCACTCCTTGATGACTTTATCTACTTTCGCTGCCAGTTGAAGTGATTCCTGCCAGTTGAAATACTAGAAGGTCAGCAGTAATTATGAGAGTTGTGACTCCATCCGGCATAGTAACTGTGCACGGGAATTCTGTAGGCATGTGACTGGCCACAATATCAGATGATTCTGCAGCGAAGGCAACGTAGACCTGGTGGGGTATCACCCGAGGGTATGTGTATGTGTTTTCGAGTCCCGTCATGAACTCGACATCTTCATCGAGACTCATATCAGAGTCAGTATGCCAGTCGAACAGCCCATCTGGGCGAAGCTCGCCGTCGACGTGTTCATCGCCTATGCTCATCTCGGTGTCGGCGAAGTCGTTATGGGTCTCGGAGTTGAGGTTGATGTTGGTGCAGATCTCGGGGTCGACGTGGTTGTCGATATGAGTTTCGGGCTCATCGAAGTCGCCGAGGGAGATTCCGCAGTCGAAGCTATCCTCGAGCGGAAGATTGAGCTTGGGATCATTTGTGCGGTATGCTGATTCAGCCTCCTCACCTTGGAGTTCTTTCGCAAAGAACTCGTTGATCTCTCGAGTCGACATGGTTGTTGCAGACGAACAGGCTTGGAGGATCGACGATGGTATGGACGCAGTTGATGGATCCGCAGTCGAAGGAGCCGCAATCAATAGAGCCTCGGGTGCGGAAGTCGCGAGTTGGCGTGGATCTGTCAAGTCCTGCATACCAAGCTTGTTTACGAAAAAATTGAACGAACCAACGGTTAAACCCAAACGTGACTCGAGATCAGCGAACGTCTCCTGAAATTCTGGCGAGTGTGGCTCGAAGTTCATCAGAGGATCTGATGTGCTTTTTGCAGGTGAAGTTGGCGTGCTGCCGTTTGTCGAGTGAGTCGGCGAGTTGCCGTGTGCCGCCCGAGTCGGTGAGTTCTGGTTTGTTGATGCAGCTGGCGCCGTTTGTAGATGCGATCGGCGAGTCGCCGTTTTCCGATGTAACCGAAGAAACCGTGAGTCCAGCACTATTCTTTTCCACAGACGGCGCCAATTGACGAGGGGTTAACTCATCAAATCCCATGGTTAAGGACCTAGGGTTGAGATTACGAGGGAGAGAACGTGGTAGAGCTGGTAGTTTCATCGGCTGACAGGCAAAAACAGGGATTTTACCCAGGTTCAGGCCTCCGGAGAGTAACACCCTACTTCCTGCTTGTCTGGTATTGATCGTGTGAGATTATGCGGGCTACAATGGGGTCCTGGCGAGATGTCGATCTCGCTAGGGTTTTGGTGGTTCGAGTATCACGTGTGTCCTGGATCGGCGGCCTTCCCAGCCTTTATATAATAGACTGGGTCTCGAGAGTTTGCAACCGACCCTGTTTACATGTAAGTAAAGTCTAAACCGACTATGCCTATGTCTAATCTTGGAGGGTACTCCATCCTGTTGGACCTTTCGTCATGGGTTTCATGTAGGCTCTTGATAGTTGAGCCTTAGTCGACACGTGCACCAGGTACCCTTATGGTCGGGTACTCGGGATGTATATCCTTGTCACCTATATAAACGGCACATACGCCAATGCAAAACTACATAGCCAACATGTGCTATTCATACAGGAATTCCAATTATAAACACAAGTACAAAGAATATGACGTGCACTTACAAACGAGTCCATGCCCGATTCTTCGAGTCAGACAAGTACTCGGGGGCTACTGACAAGGATATAAAACAAAAATCAAGTTACGTACACACTGACCTGAAATAAAAAGATAGGGTAATTCTATGAAAAAACCAACGTCTATTCTGCCCAAAGGGTTCAAACTCCTTGTCAATCAGTTTTCATAGAAGAAGAGGCCAGGCGGCCGAATTACAACGCGGGCTGGCACAGACGCCGAGCGCGCAACCACACTGCCGTAGCAACTCGTAACCTAAAAACCTAGCGGACTACTTGCGAAACCTTCACCGCTCCGCCTGACCTAGGCTACCTCTGAAGAGACTGGCGACTCGCCAGGTTTCTCCCTCTACCCTAATCGACTCTAGAATCCTACCGACTGACGGTGTGGCGCCTTCAAAAACAATGTCATTTCGGTGGTTCCACAACGTCCATGCCACGAGGGCTAGGGCCGTCCACAGGTCCCTGCGGTCTCTCCTCGACGCGGTCCTGGAGCAAAGCCACCCTTCCAAGGTCTCATCAGCCCCTGGGGTCCAACCGGGGAATCCCCAACCGAGGCAGCATTTCGTCCAGACCTCCCGTGAGAAGACGCACCCCACCAGAAGGTGATCAATACTCTCCTCCACCTGGTCGCACAGGGGCAGGCACTAGGCCGAGGGAGATTCCGTCGAGCGAGCCGGTCGGCTGTCCAACAACGCCCGCGTAGGGCAAGCCACAAGAAGACTTTGCACTTGGAGGGAGCTCTGGATCGCCAATGGCGGGAGCGCCGGCCATGGCCACGGACCCCCGGAAAAACGCCGTGTAGCACGAACGGGATGAGTAAACTCTCCTCGCGTCCCAGAACCACTCAAAGGAATGGCAGCTTGTCAGCCACCTCCAGGAGTTCCCCAATGGCCAGTGCCGAGAGGTCCGGTGAGACGTCCTCTGCCAACCACCACCTAAAGCGTCTCGGACGCACCGTGTCTTAACAGCTTGCCGTGACACGGCCTGAAAACGAGCCGGTGCCAAGTCCCGAATGCGCCCCTCGGGTAGCCACTTATCGGTCCAGAAAAGTGTCGATGCTCCGTCGCCAACCACCGAGCGAGTTGCAGCCTCGAACATATGTCTGACCACCCTCGCCTCTCGGGACCTGAATGTTAAACTCACGCCACGGCTTGGTGGAGTCCGTCCGCTCTAGCCAAAGCCACCGAGCCCGAAGGGCAATGTTCATCACCTTCAGGTTAAGTATGCCCAAACCACGGCTTGGTGGCGCCATACTTCTCAATGGCGTAGCGTAACGTGAGGTCGCCAGTCCGGCGCTCGAACTCGGTGGAGCGGGCGATGATGTGGAGGCGGTCGGTGTAGGGCATGGTCTCGACGTATCTGCTGCAGAGCGCGACCGTCGCGCCGCCGGAGGCGAGAGTCGCAGTGGCCTTCCACCACCGGGCAATGTGGGTCGCCGGTGTATTGTATTTGTGCCGGTGGTGGAGTGGCAGCGCGGTCTGCTTGGACAAGACTTGACCGATAGAGCCCAGTACCTCCGGTCGCCACCGCACGGTCGGGAGGTGGAAGGAGGCAGACGGGGGACGACGGAGCTCATCATGTTCGAGCGGGGACGGCGCTTTAACGATCGAGGGGCTGGCGGCGTCGGCTACGCGCCTACGCCGGCCCATTTCGGCGACGTTTGCTGTTCAACTTGGAGAGCAACCAAGGCGGACAAGTAAAAGTACTACCATGAAATTCGTATCATCCTCTTCTCCAAGAAAAAACAGAAAGCATGCGTGTAGTTTCGTCCTGACCCACGGTTCAGAGCGTACTCTGTTAATGAACAGTACTAAAAAATAACAGTGGGATTTTATTAACTGTTAAACAGACTATGAGCAGGCAAACTCGTGCCCACTACATTACTCTTCTAACCACGAAGTCAAGTAAATGCTGACTGAAAAATTACAGTGGACTCAGAAACAGAAGCTCACACATTGATACAATACGCAGTACAGAAACATTACCAACAACGATAACGATGTAGCTAAGTACTCAACAGGATTCAAGTCAATGTCAATGTATATTCACCATATGATGTGCAACTTGAGCTTGCTTCTCTCTACACACGAACAGTAGCTCGTCACAGTAATGGGCGAACCATAATACAAAAAAAAAAACTGATGAGCTCCCAACTATGTTCTTCTAACAACAGCTGCGCAATTTCTTCTTCTCAAGCTTTTCCTCAGACCCAGAACATCTACAAGGGGGAGGGAGAATGCTTATGCTTCTGTAAGCTGTAACAACTTTTACTCTTCCGACTTCAAATGAACAACATCTCTAAGGGGATTACACAAAATACTTGCAGAAGCAGCAGCATCTAAACATCCGTCAGAATTATTGATGATACAATCATGACATAGGCGAGGAAGAAGAACATGACGATCTGGATGAAGAACTTGGGGTTGTCTCTCAAGCTTGGGGCCGCCACCGATCTACTGCTTGAGGATACATGGATGCACTTATGGTCAGTGACAAGCAAGGACTGTGGGAAGAAATGTGTTCCAGCATCGTTCTTACCTCGCGATGCGCTGTGAGAGCCGATTGAAGGGTAGGCTCTGAATGAAAACGACGCCGGGTCCTGTGAGAGATGCTCTTAGGTGGTTGTCGCCCTGCATAAGATGATCATTCTCAGTGCAAGGAAACAAAGGAATTCTCAACACAAAGAACATAGTGAAACAAGTAGTAGCCAAAGAAGGATATACTCACCCCAAAGACTGCTCTTCTCAGTTGGGTAGGGTTCTTTAACTGAAAGTTGATGGTAGTTGTCATAGCCACAATACAAGCAGCATCAACAGTAATTACCTCCCGTGGAGCAAGAATTTTCTGCATTACTAGCAAAGGCAGAGAGTAAAACCTCCCAAGGTTAGAGACCATGTCGAATTCACCAAAGTCTCAACAGATGTCATGTGTCAAAACAGAATAGGCATCAGACAACATGTTCCATGCTTGTGTGAAATAAAATCAAGATTTGGTGCTTACAGAAAATATAGCTGGTAATAAATCACCAAAATGCTGTTTATGTACATCATATCAGATGCTGTGCTGAATACCCCTATGGCCCTATGACAAGACTATCCATATTTGGGTAAAAGGTAAAGTTTACTATGTCATCTTTCAGGTTTCAGCAATATATCACATCAACATGTCCTAGAGCTTTACAGAATCACAGCTTCTAATATTAAACCTAAAATATCCAGGTCTAAATTTCACCAACATAAATAGCATTGCAGTTTTACATACTAACATCTACGTCAACAATCAGCACTGTAATGGTAAGGGTGAAATAAATTGTACCTGTTCCACCGCCGACAAGGAAGACCATCCCTTGACCCCTAAGTTTATGTTTGAGGATCATCTGCAGAAAAAAAGTGCATCTTTCATTTGCTTACCCAGTCGAATGCAAAATGAAGTGAACCAACTAGAGGACCCCCATGATCTTGTAATCAATAAGGTACCTCAATATTTACCCTACCTCTGCGCTAATTTCAATGTTGCGTGGCCTCTGATCAAGTGTACTTGTGACTGACACGTCATTTACCGAGCAGAGAAAAGCATCTGCCTGCAATTTGGTACATTATGAAGTTCATGTGACTGTTCTTCAAGCAAATGACAGACTTGAAGAGAGCGTACCTGGCTAAGAAGTTCTCCATCAAAGTTCGCTAGATCTATCTGTACAAAAGCAAGCAATTATAGTGAGACTAAGATAAAAGCTTTGGTTGATAATACAATTAGTATGTCCTTTGAGATAACATGACCACTAAAATGAGGTATACATCCTCGCAATGAGTGTCTTCTTTTATTAGTTTAACAAGATAATACTGCGTCTACCTCTTGTGAAGCTTAGAAGATGCATTCTTAAAGGCAGCATAGACATAAAGATTAAACAAACTTGTATCTATGCATAATTTTGATGTCAACGCTAACTATTACTACCAGAAAATATCTTACCATTTCTGCTTAAGGCTAAAATTCAATGTATGCATGCGAGGTTATATAGTAAGTAAACAGCAAGCAGCACAATGCACCCGTTAACTTTTATTAATTATAAACCATATAGTTCCAGAGTTAAATATGGGCAAAAAACAAGTGCCGGATAATGGGCAGAAATAATGATGTAGTTCCATGAGTAACCTATGGCTATGCACGGAAAGTGGAGAAATGACTCAGAGCTAAGCTGCAAAAATAAATGGTGACGCTAAGATTTAAAATATGTAATGACTTCGCAGAGAAGAGATACTAACAGGCATTATCCTCCCAGGAAATGGAGCAGAGATACCAACATATCCATCATCAGGGCCAGGATTAAAGAAAACAGTGCTGGTTATGCTTTTTCCAAATATCCACTGCCACACTCCTCCATCGTTTTCAGGCAAGTAATTATTGTCCATCTGAATGTTCCCGGACATGTAACACATTGTACCTGAAAAGTACAACAATTAAAATAAAAGTACATGCTAACAAGCTCTATAAGCGTCACATGATTCCCAGAAGCAAATAAGCAACGTCGTAAAGAAAAAACATGGCTAATGCACAGTGATTTTCCAAGATAGGTTTACAGTCAAACGTCGCTACTATCAACAGGTAGACATAAGATTAGGAAAGGTTAATCATAATTCTAGCATACAATTGACAGTATGGCGGTAAATTATGATTTCCGACAACACCTCATAAATACAATACAATCACACCCTACAAACTAGGAGATTATTCAGCCTGACATGCAAATTATACTGGTTAAGCATGCAGTCTGCAAATATTTCAGCTGGCAGTACAGAAACGAGTGAATCAAGTTACCTGGTTTCGCAGTCAACTTCTCCTGTGACTTCACCATCACCTAAAAGCATTTCCCACAGATAGTCACGAACGATCACGACTCAATTCATCTGGAGACAGAATTGTAAAGCGAGATATTAAGCACCGGAAACTACCTGCAGGACCTGCACATCTCCGCCGGATATCTGAAACGCCGTCACAGATCCCTGTTGGCTCTGAAAAGGATAACCCGCGGAATTCAAACCGAATCAGATCACGAGAGCTCCAATCAGGGGGAAAAAGTGCCACGGATCGTGTGGATCCACCCACCACGACCTCGAATCTAGACCTAGCATGAACAGAACCGTGCAAGAGAGGTTCAGATCGCACAGGGGAGGGGCACCGACCTGGTAGACGTACGGCTGGAAGGGCGTTGAGTACAAGGGCGCGGCCATGGCGGCAGGCCGGAGCCTTCTGGAAGCTTCTAGAAGCGATCAGTGGGAGCCGACTGGGAGCGTCGTCTTCGGGATCGGGGGGGTTGCCATTTGACGAGCTCCAGGTTCCTTCGTACTGGGCTTAATTCCAAGAGATTTTATTTTATTTTTTCCTGTATTTTTTCCGACGTGGCTCTGTCTGGCCGTCGGTTGTGCACTTGTGCTCTGTGTTAGGAATAATTAATATCACATTAATTAGGAGTTAATACCCTTTCTTTCCCTCATTGTAATCCCATGTTCTGGGAACCATCGGCAGTTGTTTCCTGTGGCACCGCCTCTGGGAACCGACGCCACATCCCCTCCACATGTATATAAGAAAATTCCAACCATCAATAAAGCATCAGTTCGATTCATTTGTTCATTCTCTCGTTTGCTCTCGATAGTTTCTAACACGTTATCAGTACGCTCGCGCTGAGCGATTCGACCGATTCGATTGAAGACAGAGAAGGAGAAGAACAAGCAGCGGCCGGCGGCCCCGGCACGTACCGTCTACAGACGACGGTGGACCACCGGCGACTCCTCTGCACAGAAGGTGAGCCAAATCACTGCGTCGCACGGCACGCACCCCCGGTGGTGGCCATGCCCGTGGCGTCGCGCGGCTTGCATCCTTGCGGTGCGCCGGCACCCACGACCGCGGCCTCCCGGCGTGGTGGTGCTCCTAGCGGCGCGCTTGGTCTTCACGACCAGGGCCGGGCGACGCGCCCCTCTCCCGGAAACGGCCGACGGGACCTCCCCTCACCGGCGTGGCTGCCAGCCCGAGGCGGCGGCCCAACAACGGCGCAGACGCGCAGTGCTGCTCCCCGCGGTGGCCTGCTGCAGGCGACCACGACAACCAGCGCGGTGGCGGCGTCGCTCGGCTAGCATCCTTCCGGTGCGCCGGCGTCCGCGTCCGTGGCTCTGCCCAGCGGCTTCCCGGCCGCCGGAAGGCAAGAAGCCCAAGGCGGAGGCCCTACACCGGCGCGCTGCGCCGCTGCTCCCGCGACGCCCCTGACCGCGGATTCCCGGCAACGGCTTTGCCCTCCCGGCGGCGACAATCACGGGAATAAATCCCGATGTGTTTAACCGCGCGAGAGAAGGTCAATGGACCTTATCCCTTCGCCTTTTTGCACCCAGGTCCATGCACTTGAGAAAATTAGCAAAACAGGCTGAAGCAGTGGTCCAGGCCTAATTTAGCCAAACAGCCCTTCTATTCTGGGATTTTCGCGAACTGGTCTACCTGACAGTAATATTGATTTGGTGCTGCAATTGTCAGCATTCGTTTTCAATACTGTTTCTGTTGAATATTATATGTATTCCAGAATGAGATGTGATGTAATATATTTCCACGTATTTCTACGTGTTTGAGATAAATTGCATCCAATATTTGCAATTGAAATTTCGATTTCTTGCAAATGAATAATCAATTTAACTTAATTGAGCCATATTGGCTTAGTACGAGTGGGATTAATACGTCTATTTGCAATTGAGATTTTAATCTCTTCCAAATAAATAATCAATTCATCTTAATTGAGCCATATTGGCTTAATACTAGCGAGAATTGATTTGAAAATTCAAAGTGAATGTATATTTTTTTTCTGTCGAGTACGATGTATTCCAGAATTCATCAACGATGTAATAAATTTCCACGTTTGTCACGTGTCGAGATTAATTACGTCTATTTGCGATTAAGAGTTTAATTTCTTGCAAATATAAATCCAGTACTTCTATAGTATTGTTTTCTCTGTCGAGTACAATGTATTCCGGAATCTTTCTAAGATGTGTATATTTCCATGTTTGACACATGTCAAGATTAACACGTCTATTTGCAATTGAGATTTTCAATTTCTTGCAAATATAGATGCAAAATTCAAAGTGACTTCTTCGAATTGATGTTTTTGGATCATGATGTAGTGTGTAGATTTATCTACACCTACTGTTTAAGCCTACATTTTGTCATTTTTGACATTATGATTGCCAATGTGCTCTCCCATGCATTTTAATTAAGTTGTGACATAAGGCATTCGAAGCGTGAGTATCTTATACTCCGCTAATGCTGCTAGATCTACTCCAAATTCTTTTGGAGATTATCTACAACGTGTCATACTTAACAATTTGAGGTTCACACACTAACGAGTTCAAGGCCACTTCTTGAAAATTCATTTATTTTGCATAGTTCATTACGACATAACCATGATGGATTTTAATTTACCAAATGTAAATTAATATTCTCTGATTTACCATATAGATAAACGATGGCTCGAGAGTTTGATGCACTCGCTCTTAACGGCCACAACTATCCTATATGAGTCATGTACATCAAGGTCGCCCTGTGTCCCATGGGTTAGTGCGTGCAATCCAGGCTCCGGATGTTCCACTCCCGGCTGTAGTCACGCCACTGACAGATGAGCAAAATATGTTGCTTTATACATCATAAGGCAGCACGTTCATTCAGATCTCAAGTCTAAGTACTTGGAGGAAGAATTCCACCGTACCTTGTTTCAGGCCCTCAAAACGAGGTACGAACAGCAGAAGGCAGTTGTCATGCCTGATGCATTCCATGATTGGACACATCTCTGACTCCAGGACTTCAAGTCTGTCGGGGGAGTACAATCATGAGGTTCATAAGATCTGTTCCAAACTGCTCTTTTCGGGAAGGATCCTACTGATGTGAAGAAGATAGAGAAAACTCTGTCTACTATGCTCCCATCTGATAGGATCCTCCAACAGCAGTACAGTGCTCGCAACTACCAAGTCTATTTCGATCTTATTCATATTTTACTTCATACTGAAAAGCATGATGAGCTACTCGCTAAGAATGGCTCTCAGCGTCCGGTTGGTTCTCAACCTCTACCTGTAGTTCATATGAATGTCGCGAACGGACGAAAGTTTGATGGTGGCTTTAAAGGAAAGCCCTGGAACTTCAATGGTAAGCGAAAGCGCAACCGGAACAGGAAGCCCAGAAACTCAGACCGTGGGAAAGGCACCGCAAAGCCCAAGTTTGACAAAACTAAGCTTTGCGACAAGTGTGGATGCTACACGCACCCCACTGACAAGTGCAACCCCAAAGCATCTGGCCATTATCTACCAGCAATCCCATGGCCGCAACGCACCTCGAGGGAAAAGGTTTGAAGCCAACTTCAACCTTCATCCAGATGGCACCGATGGAGCTGGTAGTTCGCGAGATGTTCCTTCTGGACCTCGCAACACTGCAACTCTCCAGCCGTCAGAGGACCCTACAAAACGGAGGACATGATAGTTGAGTACGTCTCAACCTACATGTTTGGTGACATCATCTAGTCCCACTATCTCCTTGGTGGTCACTTTATTAATGTCCATTTGTGTTGTTGTAGTAGAACATATATATTGTATCAGCACTCTGATATAAATAAGATTGTATACATTCTATATATCTGATAAAGATTTCCATATTGGAACTTCTTCAATCCTATATATAGATTTCTACAAGTGCCAATCCGATGGATGTGGAACAAGTATATGAAAATGCACCCGCTCTATTGTCTGGATTGTACTACACGTACATCCAACTCGTAGCACATGTTGCATATAATGCAATTCTATCGGTCATGTTTTGCATGAGCAAAACTTTCCTAGTCATGAGATTTGGTTTGCACATATTGTGCCAATGGATCACTTCAGTCCCTCGAACACATTCAAGGTGATATTTGTGATCCCAACCAACCATTGTTTGGACTAAGAATTGAATTAAATCAATTCGAATGGACAAATATTGTTGCAGAATTCTCTTCACATGCCACCACTATTTAGTGCATGGCTCCGAGGATCGAAGTTCAGCACAATGTCCTATGTCTCCATGCACAATTCTTTTTGGTTCCATCTTTGATCAAAAGGAATTTTCTCATTGCATGACCGATGTTAATGAATTGCAATTTACCAACTTCACGTTGGCGTCATATAGTTTTACACGTTGTTGACTAGCTGCATATAACAGTACTTCCCCTCTGTAATTGATACGTGGAAATGCTCCGAGCATTTCCCATCTGCGTAAGTTCGGAAGTGCTTCACGCGTACCGATCTCACCACCGCAGCGTACATCATGGGTCCACATATGAGGGATCTATGTGGGGTACAGATCTCCGTCGATCACCTAGTACCTTGAACCCCTCATAAGGGATGTATTCATAGCCCGTACGCTGATTGCTTATATTTAAGGAGGATTATTTCCAGGCATTAGGGGGAGATTTCAAGTACCACATTGAATGCCAGGAAATCAATTGGGACTTCACGTTCCTCCTCATATCCACGTACTCAAGAATCTGAACTCTACGTTCGGATTCCAAATTTGCATCACATGCAAATAGCCTGACAAATTCATTTACTGATCTCAAAGGTGTTACAAACTCCTAATCCGGCTAGAAATGCGCCTGAAAGAGTGGAGGTACCAATAAAAACCACTCAACTCCCACTTTTATAAAAAGAGGGGGAGTAGTACGGCCTCTAACCAGGATCCAGCTTTTCGCAAAGCAACAAAGGAAATCGAGGATAACTCCTCTAAATCAGTAAATGCAAATCAACCTTGCGTTGATGAACACCTAATGGGCAATATACACCCAGTGGAAGGGAAACCTCCACACCCCAGCTCCAGCCTGCACACACTGGCTGGGACATCGGAACACCCAGACTCACACGTATTGGGAAATCACGAAGAGTCATCATGGGTGCATGATATTTGCTCCGACTATATCGATTCTGGAGAATCATATAACCAAAGCCTGCAACTGTCGACAAAAATCTCTTGTATGATTGCAAACAACCTTCACAATGATTCAGATCCAAAGACCATGGCCATGGCAGAGTGTGAACACACTTGCTAGGACTGAACTAATCAAAGGATGCAATCCAAGCAGATATAGCCTCGCTCTTCCAAATGAATTCCCTATGGGATTATTCAATGTGTTTTCTTCGAAAATGGAATGAGAAATACAAGGTGGTGAGAAAGCAAGGCTTGTAGCATAAGGTCGGGTTTCCGCAGAGATCCGAGACCTACTCTCTAGACATGAGTGAAATCTCGTTCCGATACATATAACATTGGCAGCACAAAATCATCTATCTGTGCAGTTGATAGGTGTAGTGACAACATACCCATGTGGATCACTAGATTGCGACATGTATGGTTCCCGATGAAATCTCTGTCCAATCGAAACACAAATGCAACATGTATTGTGTAAAAATCAATAAGTCACTCTAAGTCTTGTTGCTGTCGGTATATTTTGGTACAACCGACGTAGTGAGTTCCTTATACACAAGGATTACTCCTACCATGATGATTACCCATGCGTGTATGTCATAGATAAGGATAACTCCTAAATGACAAAGCACGTGATCATCTAACAGACGGATTTGAGATGAAGAATCTGGATAAACCCAAATAGTGCTTGGGAATATAACTCGAGCACCTTCACTCAACTATTATGGTACACTAAGATGACTATATCCAGAAAATTGGAGAAACTTGATATAGACAAGTCATGTCCATCTCCTATGGATTGTTCGATCTCTAGACGTAGAGAAAGATCCATGGCAAGATGGAGAAAAGATGTTGGCACATAATGTTCCATATCTCAATGCCATTGGACCTACCAACATAATTGGTTAGGGGATCAAGAATATCTTTCGATATCTCCAAGGCACCAAATATCTTGACATATTGTATCAATTTCGGAGAAATCTGAACTCCAATTTAGACACTGGTATTGGCTACTTACATGATCCTACAATGTGTACATACATGGTAAATCTGTCACTCCATTGATGTCTTCAAATAGACTCTGGTGACTATACTACCACGATCATTCTAAGATGCAATGCTTCATGTTAACACATGTGGCTTCACAGAATGACAAACCACATACATTAGTCATGTGGAATTGGTTCTATCGAATCACCTACCATTATCTACGAAGATAATGCGGCTTGTGTTGCACACAGGATACATAAAGAGCAATATCACTAAGCATATTGCCCCCCAAGTTGTTTTCCCCCCATCAACTCTGGAAGAGTGCTGAAATCAACATCTTGCAAGTCAAATCATGTGATAATCTCGCTGATCTTTTCACGAAGTCTCTACCAACTTCAACATTCCAGAAATACATTCATGGGATTGGTATGCGACGGCTTCGGGATTTGCAAGAGTCAGGGGAGTATCTTCCTGAACTATTCCTGTTCAAAGCATCATATTACACTCTTTTTCCTTTTTATGAGTTTACTTTTCAGGTTCTCATTAAGGTTTTTAATGAGGTAATATCAACATAAGAGTATATGTCATACTTTCTGTTTTCCCCACCGGGTTTTTTTAGGAAAGTATACACGACATATTTATTGCCCTCTAAATTCTATGGATACACTTCGTATCGAGTTAACAGAGGCAATAATCATTATATGTTGGATCATTTTCTCCTTATTTTTCCCACAGGGTTTGAAGGAGTTTTACCAGCATATACTACACTACTCCTCGCATTTTTCCCACAGGGTTTTTGGAGGAGATTTAATCGAAGATGATGGATCCTTATGGAGTCAAGCGGTGATTAGGGGGAGTGTTAGGAATAACTAATATCACATTAATTAGGAGTTAATCCACTTTCTTTCCCTCATTGTAATCCCATGTTCTGGGAACCGTCGGCAGTTGTTTCCTGTGGCACCGCCTCTGGGAACCGACGCCACATCCCCTCCACATGTATATATGGAAATTCCAACCATCAATAAAGCATCAGTTCGATTCATTTGTTCATTCTCTCGTTTGCTCTCGATAGTTTCTAACACTCTGAACGGTAGCTTGTGATGCGCGATGGAGTTGCTTGCGTGGCTGGTCCACGTAGTCTTCATGCGCGAGTGGCCATGTCCTATTGGCTGCCGCGCCTGGGATGACGTGTCCCTTGTACTATACGACGACAGCATGGAATCAGATACGTGTAGGAAGACATGTCGATTTACCAAAGGCTTAACTAGAGCTGCAGACATAGTTGACATATTTGTAACTTGTACTACGGAGTAAGTGCCAAGAAATTCTACTCCTACTTCTGAATATTGAATTTTGTTTTGGGTTATAATTTGTTCTAAGACTTTCAGATAATCTAACTCGAGAAAGGTTCATTTTTCATCCTAACCCATCTAACTCGAGAAAAACACTCACATAGACGAAATGCGACACACGAAAATGGGTACACTTGACCGAATGCGAACGGATTTGTCTGCTCCACTGAGTAAAAAATCCTTACATGGACGATAAATCTCCATACATCCCTACATGAGTATCCATGCCACTCATCGTCTAGATAGTGTGTTGCCACGCTATTCCTCATCACCCCTAGAGCTCATTTGAACCATCTAGAACCCTGCTGATATGCACCACCACCTCGTTCGCATCTCCCTGCGTGTGCAAACCGATGCTATCTCATTGTTGGCATTGTCCTTTTTGGCGGTATTCCATCGTCAACGTCAGCGTCAGCGTGTTGAGATATCTCGTGGTCGATTCATGCCACCATGCTCTTTCCTTCAATTTGGAAGGTGTGACTAGCCAATTAATTCTGAGAGGGCGACATGATGGGGTAGTCCACGACATCAAATTCCTCTTGTCAAGCAAGATGTGAACTTTTTCAAGAGTTCGAGGTTTGTTTTAGACCAAACAAAAGTTTTAGGATGAAAAGTAAATTTCTTCAGTTTAATTAGGGACCAAAATTGGGCTTTATTTGATAATCTAAAATGAACTACTATATACGTATTTACGAAACAATCCATTTTTTGAACCTTCATCGTAAATAACAACGACCTTTCCAAAAGATCGTCAAGTAAAGCCGGTTTTACCGTTGTGATTGTTTGAATAGAAACAGATTGCATAGTGTTGTTTTCATATTTACAAAACATATTATTGAATATATAAGCAATTTAGCAATTGATTTAATCTGCGAAAACAGTAAATAGTTCATGACTAGAATAACAGGTATTAAACTAATCATGCGATCTACTAAAACAGTAAATAAACCAAACGAATCTAAAGAAACTAATATAAGCAGAAACTCTAGCAATATCTCCAACAATAAGATCAAGAACACGTACTGTGCAGCAGCAGAGGAACCGCTATCACCCATGTCGTCGATGAAGAGCTTGCCGATGTCGGGGAAGAAGTCGTCGTTGGGGAAGAACTCGAAGCCAGTAGTCGCGCGAGTGCGCTCCCCAAAAACCTGATCGCCCCTCTCCCGTACAGGATCACAAGAGGCGGGGTTCCGGAGGCCTACTGTCCCTTCAACCGGTGCACGCCGGAAGACGGGATGGAGAAGACTTGGAATACGGCGGCGCAAGGTTCTGGAACTAGGGCGGCGAGCGACCATGTGTTTCATGTAGTTGCGGCTAGGGTTCGCTCTGCCTGTATATATAGTGCGGTTCGGGTAGGACGTGGGACGATCGAGTCGGTAACAGCCCCACGATCCAAAGGAATCAGAAACGGCTGAGTAATTAACGCGTCCGTTAATTATCAATCAATGACTCGTTTAATTTTCCCGAACAGCAAAAATATAAGCTCGGTGATGACGTGAAACACACGTTCGTTGGGAGACCCCAAGAGGAAGGTATGATGTAGTCAGCAGCAAGTTTTCCCTCAGAAAGAAACCAAGGTTATCAAACCAGTAGGAGCAGCAACTCTTCAGAAGGTTGTCAACGGCGCCAGAAAAATAGCTGTCGCGGGGAGTCTGGACTGTTGACGTGGAATCTGCACGCAACACAATCAAACTACTTTGCCCCAACGAAACAGTGAGGTTGTCAATCTCACTGGCTTGCTGAAAACAAAGGATTAAACTTATGGTGTGGAAAATGAGTATTAAATTGCAGAGAATGAAAAAGGAACAGTTTGCAGTTTATGGTTGTTTAATTAGTGTAAAAGAATGGACCGGGGTCCACAGTTCACTAGTGGTGTCTCTCCATAAAAGATAACTAACATGTTGGGTGAACAAATTACAGCTGGGCAATTGACGAATAGTGAGCGCATGACAATGCATATACATGACATGTTGACTACTATGATATTTAATTGGGCATTACGACATAATACATAGATCGTTATCCAACAGCATCTATGACTAATAATCCACCGCCGGGTTGTCATCCGAGTCCCCCGTTGGTATTAAGTTGCAAGCAACGGATAATTGCATTAAGTAAAGTGCGTAATGTAAACAAACACATATGTCCGTGGACATAGCATCGTTAGGTTATCCCTAGTGGCAACAGCACATCCACAACCTTAGAACTTTCTGTCACTGTCCCAGGTTAAACGGAGACATGAACCCACTATCTAGCATAAATACTCTCTCTTGGAGTTACAAGCATCTACTTGGCCAAAGCATCTACGAGTAACGGAAAGCATGCAAGATCTTAAATAACATATAAGATAGATTGATAATCAACTTGACATAATATTCAATATTCATCGGATCCCAGCAAACACAACATGTAGCATTACAATAATATGATCTTGATCATGTAGGGCAGCTCACAAGATCTAAACATGATGGCACAAAGTGGAGAGACAATCATCTAGCTACTGCTATGGACCCGTAGTCCAAGGATGAACTACTCACGCATCACTCCGGAGGCAGGCATGGCGATGTAGAAGCCTCCGGTGACGATTCCCCTCTCCGACAGGGTGCCGGGAAGAGCTCTGAACCCTCCCAAGCTAGGGTTGATGACGGCGGCGTCTCTGGATCTTTTCGTGGATATTTGCTTAGGTACTTAGGGTTTTCGTGTCGGGGGGAATAAGTAGGCGAAAGGGCGGCGGCTGTGGACCCCCGAGGGGCCCACACCACCCCAGGGCGCGGCAGAGGGGGGAGTTGCGCCCTCGTGGCGTGTGGGGCCCTGGTGGCCCTCCTCTGCTGCTCCTTCCCTCCGTCAGGTGTGTTCTGGAAAAATAGGCACCCCCGTGTAGTTTCGTCCAATTCCGAGAATATTTCCAGACTAGCTTTTCTGGAATACAAAAACAGCAGAAAACAGGAACTGGCACTTCGGCATCTTGTTAATAGGTTAGTCCCAAAAAATGTATAAAAGTGATATAAAGTAGATGCAAAATATGTAGCAATTGGTATAAAACAAGCATGGAACATCAAAAATTATAGATACGTTTGAGACGTATCAGCATCCCCAAGCTTAGTTCCTACTCGTCCTCGAGTAGGTGAAAGTGCATCTTCCCTAGATGATGTTTTGGTGTTAGTGATAACACAATTATGTATCTAACGATGTTTTTGAGCTTCCAGGGTTTACTGATATAAGCGTCATCGAATAGAGCTTGCAAAATGGTCTTAACTGTTTTCTGCTCCAGGCAGCGGTAGTACCGCCAGGAGGGCAGGTAGTACCGCTGCGCAGAGTTTCCTCGCAAGCTCAGCCAGCTACCGCTGGCGGTACTGCTGGAGGTACCGCCGTTTTTAGCTTCTGTTTCCATCAGCGGTAGCTCCAGCGGTACTGGAGCGGTAGTACCGCTGGCCAGCGGCAGTACCGCCCGAGGTGCCGCTGTTTTCCACCCTCTGTTGCATTGGGCGGTAGCCGCAGCGGTACCGCAGCGGCAGTACCGCTGGGCAGCGGTGGTACCGCTGCCTCCAGCGGTAGTACCGCTTTGAAGACGGCGCGGGCTCCAGAAATCGAGCCGTTTGAATTGAAGACGAAGGAAGCAGCGGTAGTACCGCTGCCCCCAGCGGTACTACCGCCGCGGGAATCTGGCTGCGCAACGGCCACTTTTGGAGGAGCTATTTAAAGGGTCTTCTTCCCCACTTGAAGACTAAGTTTTCCTATGCTCTCTCTCCTCCATTGATGAAAGCTTCAACCTACTAAGATCTCCCACTCCAACCACCCAAACCTCTTGATACTTTGTGGAGTGAAGGAGGAGGTCTAGATCTACGTCTCCACCGAAGGAATTTCAAATCCCCCCACACGGATAGTGTGGAACTTGCATCTTGGGTTGCTTGTAACTCGAGGTGCCTTTGTGAGTCTCGGAGGAAGTCCGAGGCATTGTTGGGAGGCTTCAACTCATTGTGGAGTTCCCCGACCTTTGTGTACCGGCTTGGTCAACGCCATCAAGGTGACCTCATAGTGAATGAGCCGAACCCCCACGGGTAAAGCTCACGGAGAATAGAGTGAGCACATCCGTGCTATTGGAGCGCCTAGGTGGCTCCACACTCCTCCAACGTAGACGTACTTCCCTTGGGAAGGAACTACGGGAAACATCTCCGTGTCTCCACTTTGCGGTTACTTCTATCCTTTACTTGTTGCTTCCGCTACGTTGCTTACCTTGCTTGTATCACATAGGTTGCTCACTTAGTGCACATCTAGTCAACCTTGTTATACTTTGCTCAAGCCTTAATTAATCGAAAAAGAATTAAAATTTGGTAGTCGCCTAATCACCCCCCCTCTAGTCGACATATCGATCTTTCAATTGGTATCAGAGCCTCGTCTCTTATCTAAGGCTTCACCGCCTAAGAGAATATGTCGGACGTCGTGGACCCTCTCGCATCGGTTACTAATGAACGCTTTGGTGAGGTTGTTAGTGAACTCAAGAGTGAGATATCGAATCTCAATACCGAGATCACTACCAACCTCAACATAAGCATGAAGGAATCGATGCGAGAAATGTTCAAGGAGTTCCTAGGGAAACCGGATCCTCCTAAGGTTGATTTACCCTCCTTGGAAAATGTCCCGGGAAGTTAGATACTCTTCCTTCTACGGGTATTGTCAATGCGGACGGAAAGGCGCAAGCCAATCCCGAAACAAAGAACTCCGAGGATGGTAACTCAACCCCAAGGAAGCCGCCGGGGGTGTATGCTAATGTTCCACCGGAACAAGTGTATAACACAATCCACCAACACGTCTCTCCGCCACACATCGCCAATATGGGCGCACCTCCTAAGCTTGATCCAAAAGACTTTCCTAATTGGCAATTCTCTATGCGTTCACACATGTCTAGTTGTTGTGTTTTCTTGATTGACATTTTAGAGCAAGGCTTCCATCCTCAAGACCCACACAACATGACTCCAACGGAGAAGGCCAATCATCAACTCAACGCCACCGCCATGCACATGATACAAACGGCCGCAAGCCCAACTTATCGCACGCATATCCGTATGTGCACGACGGCAAAGCAATGTTGGGAGAATCTTCATAACTTGTTCTTGGGGAACAAAAGCATTCAACTTTCCAAGTATGAAGCGGTTCAAGATGAAGCCGATGAGTTTGTGATGAATGAAGATGAGACCCCCGAAGATCTCTATCGAAGACTCTCCGCTCTTGCCATCACCTTGAATGATTTCGGTTTTGAGAAGATTAGTGATAATTGGATCAAGCGCAAATTTCTCAAGGCCATCACTCCCTCAAATCAAGGCTTAGCTCAAACCATTCGATCAAGACCGGACTTCTCAACACTTGACTCCAACACCGTGCTCAACGAGTTTGTATCCATTGGGATGGTTGTCAAGAGCTCTATTCATGCTCAAGCTCGGCAAAGGGGACTTGCGGGACAATCTCCAAATGTCTTTGAAGTCCACCACCATCACTAGTGAAGAAGAGTTTGAACATGGAGTGAAGAGGAGGATACGGAGGACACAAGAAGACTATTGAGCACATGGCCTTGCTTCAAGAGCCTTTGGGGCAACCGTTCCAAGAGATCTTCAAGACCTTTTGCTAAGAAGAACTTCGTTGCAAGACCAAGAGGAGACCGTCCAAAGACTTGCTATAATTGTAGTAATCTCAATCACTACATTGCCGATTGTCCTTGGGAGAATCGAGAGGACCACAATGGCAAGCTTGTGAGAAAAGACAAGTCCAAGGGCAACGGCAACAAGAACTACGTGAAGAAGAGGGTTCCAATGCCTTGTGTGTTCAAGATAGAAAAGTTTTGGAAGAATACATGTCCGGTGATGAAGATGAAGATGAAGTTGTAGCTACCGCTCGCATTGCCATAGCTACACCTTCCTCTACACCGTCATCCCTATTTGAATCCCCCAATGAAAATGAGTCCATTCCCTACACATGTCTCATGGCAAAAGCCACCTCGGTAACTCCTTCTCCTAAACCTATTGCCTCTACACCTCCTTCCTTATTGGATTGTGTAGAGAATGTTGTGAAGGAGCCCCAAAGTCCAAATGAGGTGGACTTGTGGCTAGCTAATCTTAAGGAGAAGACAAAGTGAATGTTGATGCTCTTTTGGAGCAACTTGAGGAAACTAACTCTCTTGTAGATCAAAAGGAGGAGATCATTTCGGGCATGGCAAACCGTGAGGTTGACTATGCTAATGAGATAGCGGATTTCTCTATGCTCTTGAAAAGGAGCAAACTCGTAGAAGGTCCTTGAGGAGGCCCTATCTAATTCCGAGGAATCCTATGCTATTGACATGTCTAGAGTTAAAAAGGATCATGAACATGCTCTTGCTACTTCTAAAGTCTATAAGAATGAGAAGCTTGAGCTAGGCATTGAACATGCTAGACTTGAGAAGGAAAACAAGAGACTTGATGAGGAACTCAAAACCCTCAAAGAGTCTTTTGCCAAACTTGAGAAGTCTCATGATCAATTCCTAGGTCAACAAGTGAAAGAAGTTATTGCATCCACATCAAATGAAATTGTTGCTAAATCTATTATTTGTTGTGAGCATGCTAACCTTGTTGAAGAGAATGCTAAGTTGAAATCTCAACTTGAGAAGGGCATTATGGCTTGTGCCCAAGGAGAAAAGAACCTCAATGACCTTTTGAGCAATCAAAAGGATCAAATTGGAAAAGAAGGACTTGGTTTCTCTACCAAGTCAAAGAAGAAGAACAACAAGAAGAAGAAGCCTTCTCCCTCTTCAAAAGCTATTATCTTTGTGAAGGAGGGGGAGTTGGCTAAAGAGAAGGAGACCAACACCATTGTGGGTGGTGAGGTCACAAGGGACCTTCCTACCCATAATGACTTTGCCGGCAAATATAACCCATCTTATGTTCTTATGAAATCTAGAGATGGTCATGTTTATGCTAAATATGTTGGCACTTCTTATGGTGATGATTATCATTGGGCTATTTGGGTTCCAAAGACCCTTGTGACTAACAAGAAAGGACCCATCGAAAAATGGGTACCTAAATCAAAGACTTGATTCCTTGTAGGGTGTGGCGTCCGGTGCGGGTCGATGGACGGTGGATAGTGGCGCATCCCAACACATGACCGGACGCATTGACTTGGTGGATGATATTGAACCTCCTCTACCTCAATATTCACGAGTCAAAATTGGTGACAACCGCGAGCTTAAGGTATTGGGACGAGGCAAGGTCGTTGTTGCTAGAGAAGTCTCTATCAAGAATGTACTTGTCGTTGAGTCCCTTGGTTACAACTTACTCTCCGTCTATCAACTTACTAAAAGTGGTTATGGGTGTTATTTTGATGACGAGAGTGTGATCATCACCGTGAAGGGATCTCTTAAAGTAGTCTTTGTTGGACATGTCGAGTACGGCATGTATGTGCTTGATTTCTCGAAAGAGAGCATGTCGGCCGCGACTTGTCTAATGGCTAAAGTTGATGTGGGTTGGCTTTGGCACCGCCGACTAGCCCACACCAATATGAGAACACTCCATGATCTTCAAAGTGGTATCACATTCTTGGACTAACCGATATTAAGTTTTCCAAAGATCGTGTGTGTAGATCATGCGTTCTAGGAAAGCAACATGGAGAAGCCCATCCACCAAAGACGAAGATTACCACCAACAAGATTCTTGAGCTCATTCATTTGGACCTTTTTGGTCCATTATCTTATGATAGTCTTGGTGGGAAGAAGTATTGCTTGGTGATTGTTGATGACTATTCAAGATACACATGGGTCTATTTCTTCAAGAAAAGAGTGAGACTCAACAAAGAGTCATTGACTTCATCAACATGTCTCAACGCCAATATCAAGAGAAGATCATGACAATTCGAAGTGACAATGGGTCCGAATTCAAGAACTATACCGTGGAGGGGTTTCTTAGTGAAGAGGGATTGCTCATCAATATTCCACTCCATACACCCCTCAACAAAATGGTGTTGCGGAGAGGAAGAACCGGACTCTTATGGATGCGGCTAGGACCATGATTGCGGAGTATGCTTCTCCGTTAACTTTTGGGCCGAAGCCATCTCCACCGCTTGTCATGCAACAAATCGGTTATATCTCCGCAAGCTATTGAACAAGACCCCATATGAGATTCTTCTTGGGAAGAAACCGGATCTTTCTTATTTTCGTGTCTTTGGATGCAAGTGCTTCATTCGCAAGAAAGGTAACCGGTTATCTAAGTTTGAACTAGATCTATAGAGGGTATCTTTGTTGGTTACTCCACAAACTCTCACGGCTATAGAGTCTACAACAAGACCACCGGTCAAGTTGAAGAATCTAGTGACGTGAAGTTTGATGAGGATAATGGCTCCCAAGTGGGGCAAGTTGATCCTAATGTTGTAGGTGATGTACCTATGGAGCTCGCTCTAAGAAGGATGGCAATTGGGGACATTCGTCCCATTGAAGAGGATCCTCCTCAAGTTCAAGATCCTCCTCGAGCTCCTCCTCAAGTCATACCATCACCAACTCAAGATCCTCCCCGTAACCAAGAACAAACTCCGAGCCCTCAAACAAGTGAGCAAGGTCAAGAACAAGATCAACCTAGTGGTTCCTCTCCACAACTTGATGTTCAAGACCAAGCTCTAGATGGTGCACACGACAATGATCAAGAACAAGATCAAGGTGGTCCTCATCAAGATCAAGCTCAAGATCAAAACAATGCACATGACTCCGATGATGAAGGAAATGATCAAGTCATCTCTCAAGAAACTTCGGAGGAGACCAAGAAGAGAAGAGAATTGCGAAGAGAGCAAAAATTAACTCGCTTAGAGCATACATTGGACAAAGTTCTTGGAGGTGTCCAAAGCAAGGTCGTCACAAGAAAACAATTGGCAAGCTTTAGCACCAACCATGCTTTTGTGTCCTTCATCGAGCCCAAGAAGGTGTATGAAGCTCTTGAAGATCATGATTGGATTGATGCCATGCATGAAGAACTCAATAACTTCAAGCGCAACAAGGTGTGGAAGTTGGTGCCAAGGCCAAATGGGTGCAAGAACGTCATCGGCACCAAATGGGTCTTCAAGAACAAGCAAGATTCGAACGGCATTGTCATTCGAAACAAGGCAAGATTGGTGGCACAAGGCTACTCTCAAGTCGAAGGTGTTGACTTCGGTGAAACCTATGCCCCCGTTGCTCGTCTTGAATCTATTCGCATCTTGCTTGCATATGCATCTCATCATAACTTTAAATTGCAACAAATGGATGTTAAAAGTGCTTTCCTTAATGGTCCTATTAATGAGTTGGTATATGTTAAGCAACCTCCCGGGTTTGAGGATCCCAACCATCCGGACCATGTTTACAAGCTCGACAAGGCACTCTATGGCCTTAAACAAGCCCCACGTGCGTGGTATGAGCACCTTCGAGAGTTTCTTGTAGACCGTGGATTCCAAGTTGGTGTTATTGACCCCACCCTCTTTACCAAGAAGGTGGGTGGCAATCTTTTCATATGCCAACTCTATGTAGATGACATCATTTTTGGTTCTACTAACAATGCTTTCAATGATGAGTTTGCAAAGCTAATGACAAGCAAATTTGAGATGTCCATGATGGGGGAGTTGAAGTACTTCCTAGGATTTGAAGTGAAGCAATATAGGGAAGGTACCTTCATCAATCAAGCCAAATATACCCAAGACATGCTCAAGAGGTTCACGATGACGGAGCTCAAACCTTACAAGACACCCATGTCCACCTCCGTCGACCTCCACACCGACACCGAGGGTAACGATGTCGATCAAAAACTCTATCGCTCTATGATTGGTTCTTTGCTTTATCTTTGTGCATCTAGACCGGATATTATGTTTAGTGTGGGTAAGTGTGCAAGGTATCAAGCGGCTCCCAAAGAGAGCCACTTAGTGGCGGTTAAGCGCATCTTTCGATATTTGCTTCATACCCCAAACTTTGGTCTTTGGTATCCCAAGGGTTCAAGCTTTCATCTTATGGGTATTCGGATGCGGATTATGCCGGAGAGAAGAAGGATAGGAAGTCTACATCCGGGAGTTGTCAATTTCTTGGCCGCTCCTTGGTGTGTTGGTCTTCCAAGAAGCAAAATTGTGTTGCTCTCTCCACCACCGAAGCCGAGTACATCTCCGCCGCAAGTTGTTGTGCTCAACTCTTATGGATGGTTCAAACTATGAAGGATTATGGTATTAACTTCACCAAGGTGCCTCTCCTTTGCGACAATGAGAGTGCTATCAAGATCGCCCACAACCCCGTGCAACATGCCAAGACGAAGCATATTGAAGTTCGTCATCATTTCATCCGGGAGCACGTGGAAAGGGGCAACATTGACCTTTCTTTTGTAGGAACCAAGGATCAACTTGCGGATATATTCACCAAGGCCCTTGATGAACCAAGATTTCGAGAGTTGAGGAATGAACTAAATGTCATTGATGCGAGCAACTTTGCTTGACCGCCTTGCACAAGTACCCATAGTAGACATCGTAACTAGTTTAGATGCATGCATGGACATAGGGGGAGTGTAGCTCAACTCATGAGTCAACACTACTTCTATTATGCGCACATAGACAATTCGTGCTTTATTTGGTCACTCCGGTGACAAATTGTGCTTAAACGATGAGTATTGGCCTTAAACCCAAGATATATCTTCGCGGTTTTGGGTTGATAATTGCTCATACATGGTGGCCTAGGCCACCGCCCTCCTCCTTTTGAGGAGTTGGTTTTATTTGGATCTTATTTGGTCTTTTAGACTTCTTTTTGGGGAGAGAACTCAAGCTTGGGTCTTCAAGTTTGGTTTTTGCAAACTTGAGTTTCTTCTCCTTTCTCAGCTACTTGTCTATCCCAAGCCAACACTCTTTATTAAAACAGCCCTATCTCTCTCTAAAAATGCCTTTTTCATGCTCTTGGTTGTTTGGATGGTCGGAAACGGCGGTCAAATCGGCTTCGGGACTCATTTTGAGACCCAGCTAATTTTTCCCCAGGCACCGGTACTACTGGTACCCCTGGCGGTACTACCGCTGCACCCTGTGCAGCGCGGTATCGCCCTGGGTCCGTGTAAATACCAGGGGCGGTACTACCGCTGGATCGAGCGGTAGTACCGCTCGCGGGATTTTTCCTGGATAAGGCACGGGGTCAACTCGCAGTGGGGGTTATTTCTCCCACTCATTTCTCCTCCCCGTGCCCTCTTCCTCCCAAGATCCCGCCGCCGCCGGCCATTCCTCCGCCGAGAAGGAGACCTCCCAGGCCGGAGCTTTCTCCTCCACGCGTGGGACGCCTCCTGCACCTCTCCTCCTCCTCGATCCTCCGCCATGAGTTCCGGTAGTGCGTCTGCTGGTCGCACCAAGACTGTCGGGCGTAAGAAACCAAGGACCGATGATGCTGATGAGGTCCAAGATGAGATTGATGGGGTTCCCGTGACTCGCCGGAGGTTTCCACCTCCGGAGAAGACCTGCCCAAGAGGACCAAGACTGCTAGTCAGATGTCGGACAAGGATTTTGCGGTCAAGCGAGCTGTCAATTGCTATGTGATTGAGAGGATGGATCAAATTCCCTCCATTCGGGGTAACAATCCTCTCTTTCATAACAGATTTCAAGAACAATGCTACAATGAGATCCTGCTGAAGAAGCCCGTGGAGAACTATGTGGAGCAGCACCACATTAATATGGATCATATGAGGGAAAAGAGTGACTACTTCGGAGAAGCTCATGCCATTTGTGAGGAGTTTGGGCTTCTCCCCATTATGGAGTTAGAACAAGATTTTGATGAAAAGCTTGTGGCTCAGTTCCTAGCCACGGTTCACTTTGGAAATGAGACGGAGCGCACCATCACATGGATGACCAAGGATAAGAAGTTTGACGAGAAGTGGTCTGAAATTGCTCAGATGCTTGAGTATGAGGAGTTTGGTTCCGTCCTCTACGACGACTTTGATGATACTCACTTCCGTGTCCATCATACGGGGGTGCAGGCTGTAGAAGTGGAGAAGCTCTTGCCATTATATGACCCGGAGAGCACTGAGAAGTGGAAGGTTGGCAAGTCCAAGGGACTTTTTCCCACTTGGGACATCATGCACCGGATTTATCGCGAAACAATCAACCCAAAGGTGGGCAACATTGATGAAATCCATGGTTTTCTCAAGAACCTCATGCTCCTCACAAGGGAGATGCAAGGTAAGGGGAAGAAGTTGGATGTCATGGATTTCATTTGGAATGAACTTTGGGAAGTCATTATCAAGAAGAAGAACATCGCCTTTGCTCCTCTCATTATGCGCATCATCATTTGGAAGTGGATTGAGAAGTTTGCTGTTGAGGAGCTTGGGGATGCGGAGACTTGGGTTCCCCACAAGAGTAAGTGGCTCCTTATCAAGTCCCATCCGAAGAAGAAAAGTAAAGAAGTTGTTGATGAAGCTGGTCCCTCTCATACTACCAAGGATGGGGCCTTTCAATGGATGGCTTCCTCCATGAAGAAGCTCTTCAAGTTGACCAAGAAGGTTGAGAGGAACCAATATGATGTCTATGAAGAAAAGCAGAAGGCTCGCCAAGCTGATATTGCTCACCGCCGTGCTCTAGGAGAGCAAGTGCAGTCCGGTTCGGAGAAGAACATCACTCCATGGGAGAAGTGGCAAGCTCAGGACAATGCAAGGCAGATCATCACTTGGGCAGATTATGAAGAAGAAGTCACCTCTCAGCCTCCTCCGTTCAGTTTCGAGTGACCCTTGGGGCGTTAGCATCGGTCTTTCCCTTTTTGGTGTCTCGATGCCAAAGGGGGAGAGATATATAGTAGGCTCGTATGTGTCACAAGCTAGTTCTTTATTCGTGTTGTTTCTCGTATGCTTGTGAACACCTTTTTTTCAGTTGTGGATCTCTCCATGTGGTGTAAGACATGTGAACCTTAATTGCTTAGCTTATTTTCTTTGTTCATGTCTTATTCTTTGTTGCAAGCTCTTTATCTTATATTATTTGCAAAGTTTGCAAAAGCTAGGGGGAGCATTGATCCTAGGTTGTGTGCGTTTGTGCATTCAAAAGCATTTCATGAATAATGCACTGTCTAGGGGGAGCTCCGTCTATCTTTTACAAATCTTTTGCCTTGCGATAATTGTGTTTTCATCTAACGCCAAAAAGGGGGAGATTGAAAGTGCATCTTCCCTAGATGATGTTTTCGTGTTAGTGATAACACAATTATGTATCTAATGATGTTTTTGAGCTTCCAGGGTTTTCTGATATAAGCGTCATCGAATAGAGCTTGCAAAATGGTCTTAACTGTTTTCTGCTCCAGGCAGCGGTAGTACCGCCAGGAGGGCGGTAGTACCGCTGCACAGAGTTTCCTCGCAAGCTCAGCCAGCTACCGCTGGAGGTACACCGTTTTTTCAGCTTCTGTTTCCATCAGCGGTAGCTCCAGCGGTACTGGAGCGGTAGTACCGCTGGGCAGCGGCGGTACCGCCAGCCCAGCGGTGGTACCGCTGGGCAGCGGCAGTACCGCCCGAGGTGCCGCTGTTTTCCACCCTCTGTTGCGTTGGGCGGTAGCCGCAGCGGTACCGCAGCGGCAGTACCGCTGGGCAGCGGTGGTACCGCTGCCTCCAGCGGTAGTACCGCTTTGAAGACGGGCGCAGGCTCCAGCAAATCGAGCCGTTTGAATTGAAGACGAAGGAAGCAGCGGTAGTATCGCTGCCCCAGCGGTACTACCGCCGCGGGAATCTGGGCTGCGCAACTGCCACTTTTGGAGGGGCTATTTAAATGGGTCTTCTTCCCCACTTGAATACTAAGTTTTCCTATGCTCTCTCTCCTCCATTGATGAAAGCTTCAACCTACTAAGATCTCCCACTCCAACCACCCAAACCTCTTGATACTTTGTGGAGTAAAGGAGGAGGTCTAGATCTACGTCTCCACCGAAGGAATTTCAAATCCCCCACACGGATAGTGTGGAACTTGCATCTTGGGTTGCTTGTAACTCGAGGTGCCTTTGTGAGTCTCGGAGGAAGTCCGAGGCATTGTTGGGAGGCTTCAACTCTTTGTGGAGTTCCCCGAGCTTTGTGTGCCAGCTTGGTCAACGCTATCAAGGTGACCTCATAGTGAATGAGCCGAACCCCCACGGGTAAAGCTCACGGAGAATAGAGTGAGCACATCCGTGCTATTGGAGCGCCTAGGTGGCTCCACACTCCTCCAACGTAGACGTACTTCCCTTGGGAAGGAACTACGGGAAACATCTCTGTGTCTCCACCTTGCGGTTACTTCTATCCTTTACTTGTTGCTTCCGCTACGTTGCTTACCTTGCTTGTATCACATAGGTTGCTCACTTAGTGCACATCTAGTCAACCGTGTTATACTTTGTTCAAGCCTTAATTAATCGAAAAAGAATTAAAATTTGGTAGTCGCCTAATCACCCCCCTCTAGTCGACATATCGATCTTTCAGTAGGTAAACGATAAAAACAAGATAATTTTTGAGGTGACATGCTACTATCATAATCTTGATCATATAATATTGCAAGGCACATGTAAATGAATGAAGTGATCCAAGTCAATGGTCTATAATTTGCTACCAAATAGATAATGAGTAAACAATGAATCACACAAGCTAAACGTTTTCATGAATAGTAATTTTGAGACAAGCATCAAACAGTTTTGCATAAGTGTTAACTCATAAAGCAATAGTTTCTAACAAAAGGTATTTAATCAACACAAAGGAAGAATTTAGTTTCAGCATTTGCTTCAACTTTCAACATATTTATCTCATGGATATTTGTCAACACAAAGTAGTATAACAAGTCCAATACATTGCATATAACGCATGTTGTAACAAAGTTGACACTAGTGTTTGCTTGTGGAAGACAGAAAGAATAGGAAAACTGACTCAACATAAAAGTAAAAGAAAGGCCCTTCGCAGAGGGAAGCAGGGATTAAATCATGTGCTAGAGCTTTTAAGTTTTTGAAAGCATATAGAGATTGCATAAAATATTTGATACTCCTCCCAACCTTGCTAACACAAGCAATGGCTAACCGAATCCTCGGGTGCCTTCCATCAATCATATACCATGGAGGAGTATCTATTTTTGAGAGGTGTTTGTTAATTGTCAACGAATGGTAGCGGGTGAGAACAGTATTCTACCTGTCGAACGGACTTTTAAGAGTGGCTCCCATGAAGGACGTTATTTCTACCAGCAAGACAGATCATCCCTCTTTCTCTTTGGTTTACACACATTCAGGTATTTCACTGTTTATCATTGCTTACTGATGAATCAGGGCAAAAGTGTGAAGAGAATTAATTGGTTAAAGTTGTAATTAATTGGGACTGGGCACCCGTTGCCAGCTCTTTTTGCAAGTTATTGGATAAGCGGATGTATATGCCACTAGTCCAGGTGTAAAAGTCCACTCGACAAATAGAATAAAGAATAACCACACTAATTCCACATGAGCTAGTAAACATTGACACAAAAAGGGAATAATAACATTTTGAATAATTTAAAGGTAGCACATGAAATTTTTACTTGGAGTGGCAAGGAAATACCACATATAGGTAGTTATGGTGGACACAAATGGCATGGATTTTGGCTCAAGGATTTGGATGCACGAGAAGCATTCCCTCTCAGTACAGAGTTTAGGCTAGCAAGGTTATGTAAGCAAACAAGAATATCAACCCGTACACCAAGTTTTATATGACAAACATATTGCAAACGTTATAAGACTTCATACCGTCTTTCTTGTTAACCAAACCCTGTTATTAGAAAATATCTAGACCTTAGAGGTACCACCGATGCAAACCAAATTTTCAACTAGCTTTACGGTAGTTCTTCACTAATAGGCTTAACTCATGTGATGCACAATTTAATCATGATCTACTTGTTAACTCAAAACAATTGACAAGCATCAAGTTATCCATTTTAGTGATCTACAAGATTAAGCAAGTTTTTCCTTATACCAATTACCACATGCAACATTTTCTGAACCAACCAAACACCAATCAATTTATTTCATTAACTCTCCAAACAAATATAAGTGAATCAAGAGAGTACTTTCTACAAAAGAAAGCTAATAGCTCTGACAAGAGATACATGAAAATAAGAGCTAAAAGCTGAACAGCGCTAGATATGAATACTTCAACAAATATAAGTGAAGAATAGGAGTATTCTCATGAAAAAGCGGAGCGTGTCTCTCTCCCAATCAAGAATGCTAGGGTCCAGTCAAGCTTTATTGAAAATAAAAATGCAATACTGAAAATAAAAAAGCACACAGACGCTCCAAGAAAAGCACATATGATGTGAAAAATTAAAATATAGTTTCACTAGAGATGACCTGATAATTTTGACGATGAAGAAGGGGATGCCTTGGGCATCCCCAAGCTTAGACGCTTGAGTCTTCTTGAAATATGCTGGGGAGATCCATGGGAGCCTCCCCAAGCTTAAGCTCTTCACTCTTCTTGATCCTATTATATCATCCTTCTCTCTTGACCCTTGAAAACTTCCGTCACACCAAACTCAAAGTAGTTCTCATTAGAGGGTTAGTGCATAATCGAAAATTCACATGTTCTGTAAAGACACAATATGATTTGTTACTTTAAACATTAGCTACAGTCACTGATGTTATGTGAAGTTCTTCCACCCAAAAAAGATTTTCACTCAACACTAGTAAAAGAGAGAATGCAGAAATAAAAAGGCATAATCTGTCTAAAACAGAACAGTCCGTAAAGACGAATTTTTTCGAGGCACTTACGATGCTCAGATCGAGAAACTCTGAACTAATGAAAGTTTCACACATTCATAAAGATTACGCACAAAAATTTTCAGATTTTTTTAACAATCTGGTGATTTTAGGAATTTTGTACAGTGAACAGCAAAAATCTGTTTCTGCGCAGCAATCAAAATTAAGCATCATCTTATCATTAGAGGCTACTCTTGGCACAACAATGCGAGAAAATAAAGATACAAAGGAGTTGCTACAGAAGTAAACAAACTCCTTGACTCAATAAAAGAAAAATTGCCGAAAAATAAAATGGGTTGCCTCCCATAAGCGCTTTTCTTTAACGCCTTTTAGCTAGGCAAAAAGCATGCATCAAGTATTACCAAGTGAAGAAACATCAACATTGAGGTCGGAAGTTTCATCAACAATGCAATTTATCTTGTCTATGTAAGTTTCGGAATTCCCTTTCTCAATACCTCTATGCTCATCATTTTCATCAAATGGGTTCTCAGGAACAATCCAATCAAAATTCTTTTCTAGTGCCTCCTGCATTCCTATAAGCTTAAAAGGTATAGGTATTTTAACTTCCCCCTCACCATTAGTTTCCTTAGTGTACTTCGGCCTCTCTTTTTCAAGTTTTTCAAGTGTATTAACAATGTCAATACAATAACCAAGCATCTTGTATTTAATAAAAACTTTTCTAGCTTCCCTAGCAACATCACCAAATTCTTTAAGTAGGGCTTCTAAAACAAAATCTTTCTTTTTACCATCTTCAGTATCATGGAGTTTTAGAAACATGTGCTGCATTATGGGACTAAGGTTGACAAACCGAGCTTCCAACATGTGAACTAGAGAAGTGATACGTCTCCAACGTATCCATAATTTCTGATGTTCCATGCTTATATTATAGCATTTGCTACATGTTTTATATACACTTCATATCATTTTTATGCATTTTCTGGGACTAACCTATTAATAAGATGCCACAGTGTCAGTTCCCTGTTTTCTGCTGTTTTTGGTTTCAGAAAACTACTTCTGCAAATATTCTCGGAATTGCACGAAACAAAAGGCCACGTCCCTATTTTTCCAACACATACACGGAGTCCGAAGGAGAGACGAAGAAGCGCCACGAGGTGGCCAAACCATAGGCCGGCGCGGGGGTGAACAGTAACCGCGCCGCCAGGTGGTTTGACCCCTCGGGGGTCCACCGACGTCGCCCCTTCGCCTATTTATTCCCCCCGACGTGAAACCCTAAATAACGAAGTCTTATTCCACGAAGAGTTCCGCAGCGCCGCCGCCATCGACGACAAGTTTCGAGGGACAGAAGTCTCTGTTCCGGCACACCACCGAGACGGGGAATTGCCCCGGAGTCATCTCCATCGACACCACCACCATCTTCATCGCCGCTGCTGACTCCCATGACGAGGACGGAGTAGTTTTCCCCCGAGGCTGAGGGCTCTACCGGTAGCTATGTGGTTTACCCTCTCTCCCACGGTGTGATCTTTATGTGATCATGAGCTTTGTAATCTAGTTGAATACGTAGATGTTACTCTTTGTCTATTATGCCACTCTAGAGGTTACTTTAATATGAACTCCGGAATTCACTCTCCACGGTGTGAAGGTGATAGTGTGCACATCGTGTGTGACTCCTTTATGACGTTGTGGTGTTTGTTTACTCAGACTTTGAGGTGTGCTTTTACAGCCCTACGCAATGAATGGTGTTCGTTATCCAACAAGAGAGTGTTTGAGAGTAGTATTTATTTATTCAATTATGAGATCATTGTTGAGAGTGTCCACTAGTGAAAGTATGATACCTAGGCCTTGTTTCTAAGCATTGAAACACTGTTTACAACAAGTTCTGCTACATGTTTGATTGCTGCCATTTTTATTCCAGATTGCAATTACCACTTATAATCATCCATATTAATTGTATTTCACTATCTCTTCGCCGAACTAGTGTACCTATACATCTGACAAGTGTATTGGGTGTGTTGGGGACACAAGAGACTTCTTGTATACTAATTGCAGGGTTGCTTGAGAGGGATATCTTTGACCCCTACCTCCCTGAGTTCGATAAACCTTGGGTGATTCACTTAAGGGAAACTTGCTGCTGTTCTACAAACCTCTGCTCTTGGAGGCCCAACACTGTCTACAAGAATAGAAGCGTGCGTAGACATCAAGCTATTTTCTGGCGCCGTTGCCGGGGAGGTAAGTGTTGGAAGGTATCTCCTTTAGATTCTGCAATTATTTCTTTTTGTTTCTTGTTTTTATTTTCACTAGTTAGGCTTAATGAAAAACAACAACAAAAATAGAGATCTTTATGAACTTTATATTGAATTAGGACATGATGCTTTTGAAGAGAAAATTAAGAAACCGATGGAAGCTTGTTTGCATGATGGTAGCAATGGTATTACTATAAATTCTTTGAACACCATTATTGCCAATGCTATGGAAAAGTCTAAGCTTGGGGAAGCTGGTTGTGATGAATACGATATTTTTAGTCCCCCAAGCTTTAAGGAGGAAATTTGATTTGATAATACTTTGCCTCCAATATATGATGATTATAATCATTGTGATATTTTCAGTCCACCTACTATTGAGGATATAGTTTATGTTGATTATGATATGCCTCCTATATATGATGTTTACAATGATGAATACGATATTCTCAGTCCATCTACTATTGAGGATAAAAATCATTTTGATTATTCTATGCCTCCTATTTATGATGATTACAATGATGGATGTGATACTTTTACTCTCACTATTACTAATGATAATGTTCATGCTTATGTGGAGAGTAATGATACTTTTATGCATGTGGATTATGATAAGAATGTTTTATGTGATAGCTATATTGTTGAGTTTATTCATGATGCTGCTGAAAATTATTTTGAGAGAGTAAAGTATGGTTATAGAAATCTTCATGTTACTAAATTGCTTCTCTTTATGATGAATGTTTTGAGCTTTCTCTTGATTTGATTTTATTTGTTGGGGACTTTAAGACCTACTGGTCCTTATGAGGAGGGAGACACGATTTCATATATCACAATAATATTAAGTCTTCTCTCTTTATGTTGAAATTTTTGAAGTTACACTTGTTTTGCCTTTCTATGCTAGTCACTTTGTTCTTCATTGACTTGTTTTCTTACAAGACTCCTATGCATAGAAAGAGTGTTAGATTTAAACATGTTTTATATATGCTTCTTGATGCTCTCTTTTATGTTTCAACTCTCATCTTTATGTGGGCATCATAAAATCACTATGCCTAGCTAAAAGGCTTTAAAGAAAAGCGATTATGGGAGACAACCCATCGTTTTTATTTGCTGTTATTTTTATTTTCTTTGAGTCAAGGAGTTTTGTCACTTCTGTAGCAACTCCTTTGTATCTTTATTTTATCGCATTGTTGTGCCAAGTAAAGTTCTATATTGAAAGTTGATGCAAGATTTGGATTTCTGCGCAGTAACATATTTTTGGCTGTCACGAATTTGAGCTTTTCTCCCAATCGAAAATTCGAAAAAATCTACGAAAAATCACGCATCTTCCTGAGATATGTACGCAACTTTCATTATTTTGGGCCAGATCCATCTGAGAAACTTAAGTGCCTCGAAAAATTCCGTCTTTACAGACTATTCTGTTTTTGACAGATTCTGTCTTTTGTTTTGCATTCGCTCTTTTACGATGTTTGTGTAGATTTCTTTGCTCCATAAAGCATTGGTGTCTGTAGCTAATGTCCAGAAGCTTTGGGAATGATTGTTTTATTACAGAATATGAGAATTTTTGTTTATGCACTAACCCTCTAATGAGAACTATCTTGAGTTTGGTGTGAAGGAAGTTTTAAAGGATCAAGCGAGAAGGGTGATATTATGTGATCAAGAAGAGTGAAAAGCTTAAGCTTGGGGATGCCCCGTGGTTCATCCCCAACCATATTCATAGAGACTCAAGCGTCTAAGCTTGGGGATGCCCAAGGCATCCCCTTCTTCATCAACAACTTATCAGGTCATCTCTAGTGAAACTATATTTTAATTCTTTCACATCTTATGCGCTTTACTTGGAGCGTCTGTGTGCTTTTATTTTCGTTTGTTTGTTTTTTGTTTCCTGAATAAATTCGGATCCTAGCAATCCTTGTGTGGGAGAGAGACACGCTCCGCTTTTTCATGTGAATACTCATGTTCTTCACTTATATTTGTTGAGTATTCTTAACTAGCTACTGCAGTGCTTTTAGCTCCTGTTTTTCATGCATCTCTTCGAGCTGTTAGCACTTATTTATAAATACTCTCTTGCTGCATTATATTATCATTTGGAGAGTTTATGTTTAAATAAATTGATTGGTGTTTGGTTGGAAAAAGAAAATGCTACATGTGGTAGTTGGTATTGGAAAAGACATATGCATTCTTGTAGATTATTGTCTTGTTTCGATTTGATACTTTGCAATTGTTTTGAGCTCTCAAGTAGATCATGTTTAAGCTCTTGCATCATGTAGTTAAAGCCTAGTAGTGGAGAACTACCGTAGAGCTTGTTGAGACTTGGGATGCATATTTGTTCTCTCCAAGGTCTAGATATTTTCTGGTAAAATGTTTGAACAACAAGGAAGACAGTGTAGAGTCTTATAATACTTGCAATATGTTTTTATGTGATTCTTGCTGTACCAGTTTATACTTGTGTTTGCTTCAAACAACCTTGCTAGCCTAAACTCTGTACTGAGAGGTAATGCTTCTCGTGCATCCAAACCTTGAGCCAAAACCCATGCCATTTGTGTCCACCATACCTACCTACTATGTGGTATTTCCTGCCATTCCAAGTAAATACTTCATGTGCTACCTTTAAACTATTCAAAACTTTATTACTCCTTATTTGTGTCAATGTTTTTTAGCTCATGAGGAAGTATGTGGTGTTTATTTCAATCTTGTCATTTACTTCTGACAGACTTTCAACAATGGACTAGTGGCATATACATCCGCTTATCCAATAATTTGTAAAAGAGCTGGCAAATGGGGTGCCCAGTCCCAATTAATTACAACTTTCATTAATAATTCTCTTCACATGTTTTGCCCTGATTTATCAGTAAGCAACTTAATTTGCAAATAGACACTCCTCCATGTAGT